>PVIU01006821.1:0-97764 GCA_004026605.1 Ondatra zibethicus
AAGATACATGACAAAAAAGATGTTACCTTTGAGAAGGGGGATATGAAGGGATCAGGACCTGTCACATGTTACCCATGGGCTCTCCCATGAAGTTACATACCTAGCAGAAGACTTTAACATGCACACATATACACACAGAGACAGACATTGATGGATGGATGGATGGATGGATGGATGGATGGATGGATGGATGGATGGATGGATGGATGGATGGAGATAGATGATAGATAGATAGATAGATGATAGATGATAGATAGATAGATAGATAGATAGATAGATAGATAGATAGATAGATAGATGATAGATAATCACATATCACATTAACTTTCCAATCATTGTCCCTTTTAACTAGCCTCACACAGTAGCATTTACCTTTTATATGTGAACTTCAAAAAACATGACACAGGACCAGCAGACAAGGTGGGACATGCCTGTAATCCCAGCAATTAGGAAGGTGAAGCAAGATAATGATGAGTTTAAGATCAGCCTGACTACACTGGGACACCAGCTCAAAAATAAAGATCTGTATATAAATGAGCCGGTTTGTGGGGTTTAAATAGCGCCAAATATAAAGTATTTAAAATCAATCTTCCTGGCTGATTAGCTGTATTTAGAAGCCACTCAATTGAAAGGGGGTCCTATTTTAAGGGTGGGCTCAGAGATACCACTTTCAGTCTTAACCAAGCCAAAAGGCATTTACACCCTCACAGGGAGCTAGCCTGGATTACAACTGCACTCATTCAGTACTGAGAGCCAATGCAGCCAAAATAGATTCACAGTGAATCCAGAGAAGTCACTACAGAACCTGCCTAGCATAGAAGGGTAGGAGCCTGCTCTCAGTAAGTATAATAAGCCACATCAATGGGGTTGCCACTTCCTGCTGCTGGTCTGCAGCCTACAACAAGGCCCAGCCTCTGTTTCCAGTACCTGTTCCCATCCTGAGAAAGTTCTCCTTGTTTCTGGTTGAGGTGGAGTTTTAGATGACGTCATCTAGCCTCCTGGCCTTCCCCACAGTTACAGGGACTACGGTAAACTCCGAGCACATCACTGCTGTGATGGCCACCGCTGATGGGAAACACAGGGCCTGAGTCCAGGGTGACAGCCAGTTTTCCCTGCAGACAGCTCCAGGCATGGGGGCCCTTCTATCTCATTAACTCAGAATGGGAATGGAATGCCGGAAAAGCTGGAGGGACATGTGGGCCTAAGAATTGCTTTAGAGGAGGAAGGACAACAAGGGGGAGGCCTGGAATCGCCACAGATTCCCCCACAATCTGCCTTCCCAGCATGTCCTACATCTAATCTTTAGAGTGGACGGGGACCTCACTGTCACTGCCCGAGTGTTCCCCCAAAGGCCTCGCAGTCAGAGGAGAGGATAAAACTGAGCAGGCAGAGGAGGACAGAGAATGGGTGAACAGAAGATCTATTCAAGGATGGCCCAGGAAAGCAAACTGTGGCTTCCTTCTAGGAATGAGTTCCCAGCGGGGCTTCCCATTCTAGTGTCTCCTAATTATGATCCCAAACAGCTACACTCAAGGTCAGCAAAACAGTTACAATCGGGAGTGCTATGGGTCCTTCGACTAGCTGGTTTGTTAGCCAACATTTCTTTCCTAGCTCTTCCTTGGTGTAGGAGTGAGTGTGTGTGTGTGTGTGTGTGTGTGTGTGTGTGTGTGTGTGTGTGTGTGTGTGTGTGTGTAAGTGCACACATGTGTGTGAAATGATATGCCCACTCTAAAATTTGCAAGCCCTTTCCTCCAGTGTAGATAAGGCGGTGTGTGTGCCACAGTTTGGCCAACAAGACAGCAGTGAAAATGGAGGGAAGGAGACTCTTTTCCAAGGACTGAGGATCAGCTGGTTTGCTCCTGTGACTTTCTCCTTCCTGCCTAGAAGCCAAGAGTGCTGCTTAACGTGACGAGTCCTCTTGTAACTGGAAGTGTCAGAGATACATTAATGATAACCCAGAAATACTAGAATCTGGTGATGGCGGCTTGAAACCTGAGCGCTGCCTGCTTTCGAATTTCTCCCTGTATCAGAAAAGTCTGAATCAGCGGTGTTTGGGATCTGTGTGTAGCTTGTAGCTGGCCAGTGGCTGACTGAAACAAGGGCTTGTTGGGTGGCAAGCCCTATTCCTGGGAATTCATCCTCTGAGTTCCCTCAGAGGCCCCATCAGGTATCTCTTGCTCACTCATGAAACTGAGACACAGTAAATTCAACTACCACATCCTATACCACCAAACTAGGATTTGAGGTCACAGAGTTTGAGTCCCAGCTCTGAGAGGGAATGCTAGCCCAACCCTCCTTAGGTCTCAGCCTGTATCATGAAGGGGCCCTCAAGTCCCTGGGCTTGGGCAGGACAATGCTGGAGAGTTACACTTTCTTTCTAGCCAAGGGGGCTTGACATCCAAAAAGGTCCGAGGTCTTCTTACATGTTTAAAATGGTTATGCAGCAAAATTCATGTGTGCTAGGCAAGCAGCCTTCTACTAACTGAGCTACGGCCCCAGCCTGACAACATGTATTTCTTGAGCAGGGAGAATTCAGTGAAACACAGTGAAGTCAAGAAGCATATCCCTTCTCCTGAGAAGGGAAATTCATAGCAGGGATAGTGTGGGCTAGTGTGATGCTCCACCCCCTGATGAGAGAGTGTCAGGGTGAGGGAGGGGGTGAGGAGAAAAGTTCATTTAGTTCAACCTCCCTTCCCAAGTATTCAGGTAAGCATTGAGCAGTGCAGGGCACTCCTGCCATTCTGGATAAACCAGACTATAAGGCCCATAGACAACACCAGAACCAGAGGTAGAGGCCTCAAACAGGTCCCACTAGATCTCTGGAATGCCTGAAAGCAGCCTGCATCCCCTCCTCCCACCACAACTATGAGAATGGTTTAGAAAAACAGCCCGGGCTGGTAGAAGCAGGTCAAAGAGACAACCCACAGCTCTCTGTTCCTAGGGCTGTGGTGAGTCAGTCGAGGGCAGAGGTTAATCTGACAGCCAGCTGTGAGGCCAGGGAAGGCGCTGGTGAAACGCAGGGCTCCTTCCAGGAGCTTGCTGTGGCTACAGCAGGACCACAAGCAGCAGTTGGGCTCCCCTAGTCCGGCTCCCCTGGGCGCAGGAGGGGCAGAAAAGCAAGGCTGCCCAGTGTGTAGCCAGCTGTTTGGGAAGACAAATGACCTCTCACGCACAAGAAAATCAATATGCAAATCATAATGAAATAGAAAAGTAGGTAGGGTAAGCTAAGTATTACAGTACCTGGGGGGAGGAGAGGGGAACGCCTGGAGGCTGGGAAGGGTGCTCAGGGCCACAGGGGTGAGCAAAGCTAACACGTCCTGGGGAATACTGGTGAGTCAGAGAAAAAAAGAATGAAGCTAGCAGGGGAAAGAGCACTAGAAACAGGTAAGTGAAGTCACTCACCCTGGTGTTCTTGCTAGCTAGCTCCAGGAGAACCTCACAGGACATTAGACCAGCCACATTCTGCAACTGCTCAGGAAATCCCTTGTCCCTCCCACATTCCCTGAAACCACCCCCCCGCCCCCCCACATACCCAAGTCACCATTGCTATTCAAAGGCAGCAAACATATCTCACTTGCTCAACCACCTATTATTATCCTCCCCCTTCCATATTTAATACAGAACAAACACTGTTTTCTAGACCCCAAGTCCTGAGTCGAGAACAGGTGAGGGGCGGAAGGCATGTTTGTGAGGCAAGCGAACTGTGGGAAACACCACACGAAATAAGATAATAGACTATTAGGAGCTAAGGCTGACAGCTCTGAACCTGTCAGGGCCACCGCAGAGCTGCGGTGATCTGCTTCCTTTGTTCCAGAATAGTGACATAGGAAAGTGTGTGCCCTGCATCGGCTCTTAGCAACTGACCCGTGGTCAGTGGGGCACAATGAAGCACGCGGCAATGATGGCGGCACTCACGCATTTACAGCTATCACTAATTCTCAGGCCCTGAACCTGACCCTCAGCACCTAATTTATCAGGAAGCCTTCAACCCACCCAAGGGCTCTGACTAAAACTACGGTGATACAGAGCTGGAAAAATAAAATGAAAAAAGAAAACCATCCAAAAGAGAAAGTATCACCAGAGATGCTGGATAAGACAGTTGTTCTAGCTACTAGGAAAGCGGAGGCAGATGGCTGGAGTCCAGGGTCAGTCTAGACGACATAATCAAACACCGCTTGTTAAAAAGAACAAAGAGGCTCAGCTGCGGTGATGAATGCCTAAGAGATTGAGGCAGGAGGATTGCACATCTGAGGCCAGCTTGGGCTACATAGGGAGATCTCATCTCAAAGAGAGAGAAAGAGAAAAAGAGAGAGTGTAACTAGGAGAAGTGGGAGAAGGGAAAGGAGAGGGAGGGAGGAAACCCCACCAGCAAATTCACCACCAGTTAGGCCTACCCTGATCTTGACTTTAGACACCACTATCTAACAATTAGTCCCTGATAAAGACAGGTGGACTTCTACTGGCAACGTAGGAAGAACACCTGACGGGTCTGTTTCCCCTCCCTGTACATCAGCCACCTAAGGGGATCTGCTCAAGAGTGACTCGCTCAGCCCCAGGCTCTGGAGGTCGTTCTGACTCAGTGGAACGAGAGTCCTGCTCTGACATGCAGATTTGGAAAATGTTCCCCCAGCAGGCTTCTGACACAGTCAAAAGTTGGTGAAAAGCCATGGTCTTCAATGGCCAAAGCTCCTCAGCTTTGTGAACCCACCCCCATCTATGCTGATGAGAAAGGAGGTGGGTGAGATCGAGATTGTAGTGTCTGCCAAAGTAACAGAATAAGAAGACACTTACAATGCAAGCAAAGGGGATCTCTCACCATGCTATAAGGAACACAAGAGCCTGCGAGCAATTCGACGTGAAGAAAGTGTCACACAGGCCCAGGACATAAGCAAACTGTGGTTTTATCGAGGACACAAGAAAAGTAATTCGTGACCTAGATGACTGGAACAGATCAGATCACAAGACCAGCATAGGTGGTCACAACAAACACTATGAGTAGAAATGCCTATAAACGAGGTCCATGCCCCCCACAAATGAAATTGTTACTGGCCCAGCAAGATGGCTCAGTTGATGAAGGTCCTTGCTGCCACACTTGATGAGCTGAGTTTGATCGCAGCAACATCATGGAATTATAACGGGATGGAGTGGGTTCAAAAGGAACAAGTCCACTTGCTTTCAAGTCTCACACATGGCTACTCAGAAAATAAGTCATCAAGTGTAAGAAAATGTCGGCAATGACACAAGGGAGGGCTGAAGACAAAGGTAAAGTTGACTGACCTACCACTTGTCTGCTGGGGGGATTTGTGTGTATTTCATTCTCAAATAAATAAAACAAAGGGAAGCCAGAATGTACCAATGATGAGCATGAAAAATAAGACTCAGTTGCCTCTTAATAATTCCAACAAAGCAAATCAAACTTGAAGTCAGTGTGAGCAATCTGAGCTGAATAATGTGTATCGACTATTCAGTGTAAGTACCAGACCTATACACGGCACACTGGTTAACAGAGTTAACAAAGGGATGCATGCTCCCCAGACTCGCAGAGCTACGGAGTGAGCATCCTTACAGGATGTGGAATACAGTAGGAAGGTCTGTCTACACTGTTGGTGTCAGCAACAGCAGGGGCTTCAGGGAGTAAAGTTGGGCATGAGCAACCACCCAAGACTTTCAGGGAAGGTGTGGTCTGGACTTACAGAGCTAGGTGTAGGTGGAATTAAGAGGTAGGTGGAGCTAGGAGCAAAGAGATGAGGATGCAGGCAAAAGGCCCGCTGATAGGCCCCGATCGTCACTTAGACTAAGAAAATGACGGCCTAAATGGGTGTGGTGGATGGCAGGTGGATAGGGCAAGATACTCAGCCATGGCCAAGGTTCACAGGAAGGTTGATGACCAGAGGTGATGGAGCACATCAAGGGTGCCTGGGCCTGCATCTGCAACAGGGATGCTAAGTGCTTCATTCTTCCCAAGCTTCTGCCTGGCTTGTATTTGCCGTTCAACCTTTCATTTTTACAGTGTTAGGAACTGAACCCAGAGCCATGCACATTTTTCTACTACTTACCTACATCCCAGCCCTCCCTTACTGTAACTGACTGGTGTACATATTTATGGTGCCACTGGGAAGTAAAAGGCACAAAGGTAAGAGTTCAAGGCTAAGACAACCCTAGACCACAAGAGCTGGACGGTGAGATGGGGGATCCCTTCCTGGTGCCACTGGACGGAGAGTGGTTTGTATATACACCATGGGGATGGAGGGGACAGACCGAGTAAAACAGATTTCTAGAGAAATCATGTCATGTCGGAGAGGAGTGATGAGCGTCCCCTTTTTCCTAAGTGGGCAATTAATATATCGTAGGACCCCATGCTAAGAGCTCACTCAGCCTCTGCCCTGCTTGGAAATGGTCTCTCCAAGTGTCTGGAGAGATGGCTCAGTGGTTGAGCGCACTGACTGCTCTTCCAGAAAACCCAGGTTCAATTCCCAGCACCCACATGGCAGCTCACAACTGTCTATAAATCCAGTTCCAGGGCGATCTGACAGACACCTTCACACCAATGCACATAAAATAAAGTTAAAGAAATCATACAAAAAATTTACAAAAAAAAAGAAAGAAAAAGAAAAGAAATGCCCTCCCCTTCCCATTTCTCTCTCCTGGACTAAATACAATCCAAACCCTGTCTAGCATTTTTCTCCTATGGAAGGAAATGGCAGGGTGAATGTCATTTCTGAGGGCCCTGCACTGCAGCGGAGGGTAGTCTCTACAAAACTGCAGCAGGTCCCTGGAAGGATTCTTTATCAGAATTGAATTTCTTTTTTTCTTATTTTTATTTTTTAAATTTACTTATTTATTATGTATACAGCATTCTGCCTTCATGTGTACCTGCAGGCCAGTAGAGGGCACCAGATCTCATTACAGATGGTTGTGAGCCACCATGAGGTTGCTGGAAATTGAACTCAGGACCTTTGTTTTGGAAAAGCAGGCAGTGCCCTTAACTGTTGAGCCATCTCTCCAGCCCCAGGACTGAATCTCTGATGCTTTGTACCTCCTCTTCTGCTTTGGTTTCAGGTTGTCCTGTATTCTGTCAGGTGAACATGGAGAGGGGAACCACTCTGTGTGTCCTGGGCAGTGGTTCTATAGTTGGGGCTTTTTATTTTTCTTTCTTTTAAAGATTTATTTATTTATTTAGCAAGTACACAATTTATTTATTCTGCCTGTATGTATGCCTACAGGCCAGAAGAGGGCACCAGATCTCACTGCGGACAGTTGTGAACCACCATGTGGTTGCTGGGAATTGAACTCAGGACCTCTGGAAGAGCAGTCAGTGCTCTCAATGGCTGAGCCATCTCTCCAGCCCGGTTGGGGCTTTCCCACACTTCAGTCTATAACTCACTTGGGCCCTTCTGACTAACTGCTCGGTATTCTTTCTAGAACGGGAACTCCCTCGGGGTCAGAGTGTTTCTCTTCTTTGAGAATAGGCTAGCACCATGAATTCGGTTGGCTCAATGGTGTCCGCAGCATGAGTGTGGCTCCTGACAGGACGACACACCTGAGGCCAGTTCCCTTCCTCCCCACTCCAGCCCCGGCCTAGCCTTCCATCCCTGTACAACAGCCAGTGGCCACAACCACCCTTTGTCGGAATGGAGAACAGGTCAGAAACTGTCTTCTCAGGTTTTGACTGCTCACATGATCCCTGGCACCGAGGTGTCCAAATCATTTCATTTGATCCCGTAACCCACAAATAAATGCCTGTTGACCCTGGAACAACTAAACCCCCCGATGGGTCTGCTTAAGTTAATTCTACTCTACACTCTGCTCTTGGAGAAGGTCAGTGTAAGAATCCCTTGCCTCTCAGGGTAAAATCAAAAACCAGCTCACTCATTTCCTCGCACTTGTTATTGGCAGATGCGCTGACTCTGTAGGCTGTAAGTTTGGCTAAGTCACAAGGCACACATGATGTTGCTAGGTAAGGAAAAGGCTTTAACGGAGTGTTAAAAATTTTAAACCGCCTCTCCATGCCTGTTGGGACTCATGGTCCAGCTCTGAGTGCTAAAACACTATAATCTTCCAAATTGTCAGCATTCATTAACATTGCTTATATGATCAAAGTTAAAATGCAGAATTGATTTTTCCCTGTTAATAATTGATTTTTAAAACATCAGATATGTTTCAGAGAAAGGCAAATACAATTACGACCTGAAAATACCAAAAATCATTTGTTGTTCCCCAACACTGCTTAAAGAGAAGCAATTTCCAGACACACATACGCACAGACACACACGGGGTGGGGGTTGAGTGTGTGCACACTTGCTTGCTATGAAGGTGCATGTTGAGGCCTAAGGCTGACCCTGAGATGTAGTCCTCAATCTCTTCTCTACCTGTTTTGTTGTTGTTCTTCATTTGTTTGAAACAATACCTCTCACTGAACTTGGAATTCGTCATTTCACCCAGACTGGATGGCTGGCACCTCCCTGGGTCCTCCTGTCTCTGCCTTACAGCACTACCTTTCCTGTGATTGTTGAGGATTCTTGCACGCATGAGCACAGCAACCGCTTTACTCACTGCGCCATCTCCCCAGCCCCTGGACAGAACTATCTATGCATACTTACTTACTTGTGGGGGTAATTGTTACAAAAGCTATTGTGATAATAGGATTTCCTTCTAACAATGTAAAAAGCCTCAAGTCAGGCAAATAGACCATAATAAGAAAATGATTTGTGTGAGACCCGGCTTCCTAACTACAACAAGAAAAAAACAAACACACTCTTCAATTAGATGTTTTCCCAGTTTGCTTTAGTGGAACACAATTTCTTCGTTCCAAAAATAAACAAGTTTCTGTTAAAAGATCCTAAACTGCAAATGCCCTATAAACTGCACATGTTGATTACTCTTTTCAAAGCCATCTTTCAAAGAAATAATTATAATCTTGGATGCGTATCTCAATGTGTGTTTTCAATATGCTAAAAGGGAAACAACTCATTTGAGGTTGTAACCGTTTCCATTTTTATAATCAATTTCACTTCGGCCATCTTGCTGACAGAAATTCTTAAAAACAATTTAATATTTGTCCAACTGTGAAACATGCTTGAGCTAAAAAAAAAAAAAAAGAAAGAAAAGAAAAAGAAAAAAACGGTACTGCTGAAAGTAAAATCAACCATTTTACTTTCAATGAGAAAAGCATGTGGACTGTCAAGGAGACAAAAAAGTTCTAGTCCAGATGAATCTACATTTTTAAAAAGGGAGAGACCGGGAAACCTACTTAAATCAGCTGAGAGCTTTAAGTAGCCAACTGATGGACAAAGCGAACCGGGTTCCGCTATTCCTCGGGAGACGGGCATCTCTCCTCAGAGGCCCAGGCTGGCCTTCCATTGCGCCAACCCCCACCCCTCGCTGCCTTCTCTGCCATTGTGGACCCAGCTGAATACCAATGAGCTAAAGCAGCCAGCATATAAGAAACTCAGCCAAGAATACACGGACAAACAAGAAAAGAACTCCCTATTTTCAAGAAAACATCTTTTTGAGAGTTCTGGGCTCCCAGAAGTCAGGCCAAAACAGAGACAAACTGCCTCTGCATGAGGACAAACACGCTCAAGCTCTGCCCGAGGGGATGGCAAGAGGCTTCCCTTCCTCTTTTGGACCATCTGTTTTCAGAAAGCTAAATCTGGGCTAAAGCTCATTCATGCTCACATAGGAACGGCTGATCTGCCTGGAGATGTGGAGAGATGTGGAGAGACTCAGGGTGGGCAATCAAGAACCTAAAGGAAATTTGTGTGTGTATCTATCTATCTATCTATTTATTTATTAGTGGCCATCTGGAAACTGCCAGATTATTTTCCTCCACCTGGGAGCAATTAGGAAAATCTTAGAAAATATCTAAAGGATGAAATGCACTATCCAAAACCTCTGAAAGCAGAGGATATAGTATATCTTACTTACCACAAAATAAATCCCCACATAATGACTTTACTCGTAAACAATTAAAACACAGGGAGACCCCCAAGAACAGTGGTTTACATCCTTATAAACAACTTTACAAACAAACTAACTTTTCTTATTAAGCAACTTGGTTTTTTGTCCAAAATGCTACATCTCACCAGGAAAAACCGGGAGAGCTTCATCTTCCTTTCCTGGTTCCTCGTGGAAAGTTCTGCAATGCCACGAAGAACTACCAGCAGCCCCGTATTCCAGCTTTCCAGGCTACCATGCCAACTGTTGCAGCACCACATGCTTTATGGTCCTCTCCTGTTCTGAATGGCCTCAGGTCCTGCCATCCATAATATATTATCTACTATTTTCTCCCTCTCCCCTTGCACCTTGCTCACCTCTGCTGCTCCCTGCATGGCAGTCATGGAATTGCTGCGTAAGTTCATTGGCTTTACACAGTGGCAGGCCTGGTACGTGGAAGAAAGCTGGCATGCTCGTCTTTAGCTAAGCCAGGGCAGCCAAACTTCTTCCATGATGTCACAGGACTTCTCGGTCCTTTCACGGCACCTGCCAACATCTCTACCACGAGGGAGACACAAGTGAACTTACTGGTTGGTAAGACTGAAGGCATCTTCAATACTGACCCCATCCATGCCCATGATCTAATGTATTATCAGACTGAATTATGCAAACATACACAAACTGTCTGCTTCTGCCAGATATGGCGGCACTCGCCTGTGACAATAGCTGTTGGAGAGACTGAGACAGGAGGATTGTAAGATGAAGACCAGCACGGGAGACATTTAAGAAGAGGCAGGAAGCAGACAGAAAAGAGTAGGGAGAGGGAAGCAAGGAGGAAGGGAAAACAAGGGATGAATTCCTATAACCACCAGGGGGTGCCTGAAATCACTGCAGGCACCAATGCCTGTATATATATATAAATATGTATACATGTATAGTTCCCATATACACACAGCTTTGATAAAGTGTGACTTATGTATTAGGCACAGCAACAGCTAAGGACCAAAAGAATTACAACAGTACACTGCAATAGCAGTTATGGGAATGTAGCTTCACTCTATAGATCAGAAATACTTTGTGTATTTATTTATTTTTAACTTTATGTATATATAGGGATGTGTACCATGTGCAGACACTGTCCCCAGAAGTCCTCAGGGTATCAGATCCCCTGGAGCTGAAGTTACTATTGCCATGTGGATGCTAGGAACTGAACCCGGGTCCTCACAAGTTCTCTCAGCCACTGACTCATCTCTCTAGTGCTTCAAAAAAGATTTTTTAATGGAATGGATTCTCACTGTGTATCAGCTTGACCCTAAACTCCTGGGTGCAATGTTCCTTCTTCATTCTGCATCCCAAGTAACTGGAACTACAGGTGCACCCAGCTTTCAAAACACCTGTTTGTACTGTCCCCACCCTTATCCTTGTGATGATGTAAGATGGTCCTCAGGGAATCACAGGCAATACGGCACAGTGTTGGGCTCCCACATAAGGGATACTTAAACATAAGAACTGTGATGCCATAGCAGGCAATCTAATGACCTCGGCAGGTACGTGACTGGTAGCAGGACGGCACACGACATAGATATATAGAAGGGAGTGGCACGAGGTTCTGTCACTCAGAACAGCACACAATTTGTTGTTTGAGAATACATATTTCTGGGGCTGGGAACTTAGCTCAGTGGTAGAGCCTAGCAAGCACAAGGGTCTGGGTTTGGTCCTCAGCTCTGGGGGGGGGGGGAAGGGAGGGAGAGAGAGAATACATATGTCTAGAGACTAAATAATTTGTAGAGTCTGTATGATTTTTATTTGCTCTAAGGTATATTTTAGTGACGCACAGAAGCAAGCTGGCCAGTGAGATGCTGGGCGCCAACCCCCGCTAGCTGTAAAGGAGAGAGCGCATCATTTGAGCAGGAGCACAGTCCTCCAGCTAGGCTCATCCCATTTCTTGCATTTCTTGGCACTGGTGGCTGCTTGGACAAGGTCTTTTTTTTTTTTTTTTTAATGACAGGGTTTCATGTAGCTCAAAAGACTTCAGACTCTGTGTGTCACTAAAGACAATCCTCAATTTCTGATCTTTCTTCCTCTGCTTCCTGAGTGCTGGGATTACAGGCATGCACAGATGTCTACTTGATGTGATGCTGGAGATGGAACTCAGGGCTTTCTGTACGCTGGGCAAGCACTCTACCAACTAGTTACATCCTGGCCCTTTGAGAGGAAGGTACAGTGAAGGCAGCTAGAGAGAGTTTACATCAGCTTCGGCTCCCTGCTGCCCCTCCTCCCCTCCCTTCCCTCCATTTCTTGCTCTCTTCCTTCCCTCTCTTCCTTTCATTTCATCCCTCCCCCTTTTCATGTTTGTATGGGAGAACCCAAAGTATCTGTACCACACCTGAGAAACATCTCCTTGTTCTCCATCAACTGTACCACACCTGAGAAACATCTCCTTGTTCTCCATCAACACCCACAATCAGCGCCAGAAACAACCCCATGTTCTCTGAAAGACTTTCGAATGTAAGATATCGTGTTTTACATATGGGGGGATTTTTGTCTTTTTTTTCCATCCTAGAAATTGAACTACATGCCTCATACAAGTCTGAGAGTGTTATACCATTGAGCTACATCACCAGTCAAGTTAATGGTTAATGTTTTGTTTTGTTTTTTAAAAAAATAGTCTGTTGTTGTGGCATCTGATTAAATCTTCCCTTATGAACCATACTGGACTCCTAACTTCATTTAAAAATCAACTTAATAACTGAGGAGGTTATTAGAGAAGAGCTGAACTGTTTCCTGACGGCTAAATACTTGAGTAGATTCGCAGGCAACCTAATTCAATCAGAATTTACTTTATGTGTGTTTCACACATATATTCACACACACTTCAAATTTAAGACTAAGAAAACACTCAGTACCTTATAAAGACATTCTCTAAATTAATTTGCATTTAATGAAAAATAGAAGCATATCTGCATGAGTGAGGGGAAAACTTGGAAGAGAATGGAGAGCTTGGATACATGCTTACAAAATGGGACTGAGCAGACAGAAGATGGAGAACAACCTACGTTGGGAGAAGGGCTCACACACACAAACGCTCCCACATCAGGTCTCGTGATGCAGACAGGATCAGTGGGCAGTGCACACTGCATGGTTTTGGAACTGTGATGATCAAACAATATGAAATAGTAAGGATCTTGTAGGCAGAGTATTTTGTGGGAACTGTCAGTCAACTCTGACCCACCAGCTGCTCCCAAATAACAGCACAGAGGCTCAGAAATTACAGTGAAATTCGAAGTTTAGGCAAAGGGTTTAGATTTTGCATCAACGGGGCAATATAAATAACTTTTACAAAGGAAAATGTGGGGTTGGAGATGTAGCTCAACTGGTAGGATGCCCACCTAGTAAGCACAAAGCCCTGAGTTCAAGTCCTAGCACTGGGACTGGGCAGGGCAGCACTCACTTATAATCCCAGGACTTGGGAAGTGGAAAAGGAGAATCAAAGGTTCGAAGTCATTCTTAACCACATAGGTAGTTCCAGGTCAACTCTGGATACACTAAACCCTGTCAATTGTACAATGGTGCTTTAGAAAGTTGAAACTGGCTACAGTGTGAAAAGTAGAACAGAAATGTGGAAGAGCAGGTAGTGAGGAGACGCAAAGGGAGGCTAAGACAGCAATCTAGACATAAGGAGATAAAGGCCGTGGGCTGCTGAAGGAAAACTACAGAAAGGAAATTAAGAGTTCCGAGGAAGACAGTGTAATGAAAGGGTACTCACTCCCAAGGATACTACTCTAAGATGGCTTGAAATGTTGGATCTGCCTCCTTAATTTGTTCATCAACATTGAAGGCTTTATTTTCAAAGGGCTCAGCCGGCAGAGTTACAAAGTCAAGCAGAAGACCTCAGGGACAGAAACAAACTGAGCCAAATCCATAGCCCAGAGGTAAGGTGACGGTCATGAGCAATGACTTTCGCTAGGAAGGCTGCTGGGTGCAGGCACTGCCTGCTGGACTTGGTCAGCACCAGCTGGTTCCTTGGGGTTCAAGGGATGGAGAGCAAAGCCTGTTTGAGATTCCAAGAGGTATTTCAGCTACTTTTACCTTTTTACTACAAACAAAACTTTTCTCTCAAATTTCTATTAGTTAATTTAAAACAGAAATCATAGAACAAGGAAAACTGCAGAAAAGAGTTTCAAAACCTTCATTTTGCAGTTAGGATATTCAATGAGCAACTTCTTCTGACATACCAAATAGTCAGTGAAAAGATTCTCTGGGGCAGGGGAGACCGCTCAGTTTAGTAGACTGTGCACCTCACAAGCCTGAGGACCCGAATTTGATGGGGAAGTGAGGATGGGGGACCCTTGGAGGCTTGCTGATCAGCCAGCTGGCCTAACTGGTGACCTCCAGGCCAATGAGAGACCTTGTCTCAAAGGAGGTGGGTAGCATTCTTGAAGATGAAACCTAAGAGTATCATGAATTCTAGTTGGTCTTCATGATAAAAACTCGGAGTCAGCTATCAGGGGATGAAAGCTGAAGGATCAGAGAAGCAGAGGCAGCCAGAGACCTTTTACCTCTGCCAACGCTCAGACCGAAGGGGCGATCCTGTCCTCAGACTGCCTTAGACTAACTGCCTTAGAATGCATTGAGTTCCTGTCTCCTCCCGCCTTATATTCCTCTCTCCACCCAGCCACCACTCCTATCTCCACCTCCCTAGTGCTGGGATTAAAGGTGTGTGATCCCAAGTGCTGGGACAACCTTTGTGTGCGCTCTGTTTCTCTTTTAGACTGGATCAATTTCGTGTTGTCCAGGTTGGCGTTGAACTAACAGAGATCCCTCTGTCCCCCGAGTCCTGAGATTAAAGGTGTGTGCCACCACTGCCTGGCCTCTTGTGGCTTAGCTCTTCACGCTGATCTTCAAGGCAAGTTTTATTTGTTAAAACCCAAACAAAATATCACCACGCCTACGGTTGTCCTCTAACCTGCACAGGCACACACACTCACACACACACAAATCTGTACATGATGGGGAGATGTCGTGGTACAGCAACAGAAAGGACCTAGCATGATGAAGGAAAGAAGAAAAGAAGGGAGGAAGAGAGGAAGGGAGGGAGGGAGGGAGGGAGGGAGGGGGAAGGGAAGGAAGGACAGACACAAAACATTGTTAAAAATATATTATTAAATTTAGCTTGATGTAAAGGAATTGGGACTATAAGATACGAAACAATGATTTTAAAAAAGAGAGAGACCATTGATATCACACAGCTTTAATTCAGCAGTCAGAGGCAGAAGCCTGCCTGCAGTGACATTCTAGTGAGAAAACACTTCTCTATAAAATGACTTTTGCACAATCATGGATTAATCCCAAGAGGGAGCAAAGGCGGGTGTGTTCCAATGAAGACTGTACTCTGCAAGAATTTTAATTAAAACCGAGCATAGTGTTTCCTGAAAGAAATAAATTATGCAACTGTTAATGCGAATGTTGCTCTCCTTGTGTCAAAATAGTGATTCCTAGCTTCACGATGTCTTTGTGACGGAAGAATAAAGCCCTGGCCAGTCACTGGCATCCATCAGAGCACCATCTCCAAGTGTCGGGCCCTTTTCATTAATAAACGCTTAAAAAGAGTGGGTCACCACCAGGCCAGCATTGGTTACCAAAGTGAATATATTTTGTTCTGCAGTTTCCTGTCCTGGGGACAAAAATACAAAACAAATCCCAAAAATGGAGCAATGTACAGCACGAAATATTCAGCCAGAGGCACTGTGCCAGGAAAGCAACAGAAAGTTTTACACTGGAGCCAAAGGCTCCGGGGTCTCTTTTAAATTTTTAAATCGTGACAATTATCTTGATGCCGCTTAATGAATCAGCTCTGTCTGCAGAACAAAGACCTGCTTGGGAGTTTTGTGTACTTTGAGGAATAATTATTCCCTAAGCTTATTCACTTTTTTAAGAAAGCAGCTTACAGGCAGATTTGGGAAATGGTGTGCTTGAGGGAAAACATTTGGAGCAGTGGACTTCCCCAGGCACTGTGCTTGAAACATCCTACGGAAAAGTCTGAGGGAGAAGGGATGAACGCTCAACCAACTGAAAAAGCAGTCTATTCCTTGCATGCATGTCTCTCAGCTTCCCGATTTAAATTGTCGCCTTTTCTGTGTTGAAACACCAACCATTATTCCTAAAAAGTCACCAGAATTATGGTGATAAAGCTTATGCTTCGTTATAACATCCAGGGACACCCAAGCCTCTGTCATTTCTTTCCTTGCCCTGTGATGTAACTATGTTAGTCAACAGCGCATAATATAGTAACAGATCTATTTTGTCTGATTAGCAAGACTTCATACCTCACTTCCCTGGCATACTTAGACAATCTGTTGTCATATGGCTATTTAAGTGACCATTAGTCCAGGAGAATCTTCATTTATCTGTTGCTGTAATAACAAGCCACTCTCTAGTGGATACTTAAAAAAACCAGTTGTTTCCATACAATTCTGCAAAGCAGGCTAGGCTCAGTTTGGTAGCGCCTGTCAACTCTGCTCCGTGCTCATCATGTGAGATTGCTTTCACCTGGCTAGACTTAGCCAGGAGACACGGACTGACAGGCTCCACTCACACGCTGTATACGAAGGCCTCCCTACACACACTGTGACCTCTCCATCTGGGTAACTGAACTTCTTATGTCACAGTGGAGGTTTCTCAAAGTATAAGCCTACAACTTGTTAAGCTGGGACAATAGTTTACGTGGCAGTCAGACCATTAAGTGGAAGGACAAAACCAACTCTGTCCTCCACATGCATGCCATGGAACACGTGTGCCTGTACACGCATACACGGGAATAATAATAATAATAACAATAACAAAAAGTATATAGTTTTTTAAAGGATTAGGAAGCACACAGGACAACACATATTCATTGGATTGCTTTACTCTGCAAGGGATGGAACACCCACCTCTAAAGGAACAGACAAAAGCGGGGGTAGGTTTTCTAACAGAAAGGCCATTGTTTATCCATAGGCTTCACACTCTCGAAACAGGAACACCTGCCAGATCATTACACACCCACGTGCAGAATGTTCCACTTTCTGAAATGTTTAATTACCACCATTTATAATAATGATCACCAACAGGTAATTTCCTAAGCAGAGTGAGAGCAGCATCACAATGGTGCTGAGCTAAGAATTCCCAGCATCGGCTGCCAGATGATCAGCGCCTGGCCCTGGGGAGTAACATCTGAGATCCAAGGATTTCCACCACCCTCGCTTTCCCCAGTATCCGCACAGAACCAGTAGATGGATCAGTGCAATTCTTCCTGGAGGGTGGGACCGTCACCTTTCACTCTGAGCCCACAACCAGGCTTTCCTGACAAGTTACCCCACATCCAATCGGGAGACATCTATCATTAAGCACTTAAGTGTCTCTCAAAGATCATTGGTCTTGGGCCAGTGAGATAGCTCAGTGGTTAGAGGCACTTGCTACCAAGCCTGAAGAGCTCAAGTCTGACCATAGGGATCTGTGTGAGAGAAGGAGAGAACTGACGCTTGGAAGTTGTCCTCTGACTTCGACTTGCATGCCATGGCTCATGGAACAACCACACACAACCGTATTCACATACAAATGATACATAAGAAAATAAATAAAATGTCATTTATAAAGAGGCCCTTTAGTTCTTAACCTTTTGCAAAGTACTGATGCTACATCATTCTACCTTTTAAATGCTATTATCAATTATCAATTGTTGCTTCTGTCAGGTCAGAAATCAAGTGTGCTGCAGAGGTGCTGTTAAAGATTTCTCTGTGAGAGCATTCCCCAGGCCTGGGACATGTGTGACATCACAGTGCAGCAAGTACATACAAGTATAAACACACAGATTCAAAACAAACAGATGCACGATGTCAGCAATTCGCCATTGACTTAAGGATGTGCTGCTCTAGAACACGCTCAGAACTCAGTGACCACAGGCCAGGAAGCAGCTGTAGTCTAATCACATTGCATAATTAGAAAAAGAACGTTTTAAAAGACCTGGTACAGCC
Source organism: Ondatra zibethicus (assembly GCA_004026605.1). Taxonomy (NCBI): domain Eukaryota; kingdom Metazoa; phylum Chordata; class Mammalia; order Rodentia; family Cricetidae; genus Ondatra; species Ondatra zibethicus. The sequence goes on from PVIU01006821.1 coordinate 17,949, forward strand.
ACTGCTGCTGAAGTAGATGTGAAATTACAATTAGAAGGCTATGTCTTCATATGCCCCCAATATATACATACCTATATATCTATCTAATCTGGAGGGAATGACTCAGTGGGTAATGGCACTTGCCTCTAAGCCTGATTGGCTAAGTCCACTGTCTGGGACCCATGTGATAGAAGAGAAGGGACTCCCGCAACTTGTCCTCTGACCTCCACATGTGTGCTGTGACACAGTGGCACATAGACACCCGAAAAATAAGTAAACAAATATAAAAATAAAGTGAAAATCCTTGGAAGAGGGTGGTGCCATCCTAGACGAAAACAAAACACAGTCCCTGTGTGCTGAGGAGAGAATCACAAAAATATGTTTTACTGGGGGTGTGATCCCAGCTGCAGAACAAGACAGATATGATTCTAATTATGGGAAAAGAACGAGACCACACTCTGGGCATGTGTGCTAGGGGTTGGCTGAGCTGAGGGACGTTAGTAAAGAGCTCATCGGTCCCTCAGACACGATCCTATGCTTGGGTGTGTAGTCCAAAGCCACTCTTTTGTTTCCTGGCTACTCCAACCAGAAATAACCACACAGAAACTATACTAATTTCAATACTGTTTGACCAAAATCTTAAGAGTATTTATGGCTAACTCTTATATCTTAAATTAACCCATTTCTATTATCTGTGTATCACCACATAACTGTGGCTTACCAGGCAAAGTTCCTGTGTCTGTCTCCACAGGTGGCTACATGATATCCCACTGACTCTGCCTTCTTTCTCCCAGCATTCAGTTTAGTTTTCCCACCTAGCTCTATTCTGCCCTACCACAGGCCAAAGCAACTTCTTTATTCATTAACCAATAAAAGCAACACATATACAGAAGGACTTCCCACATCATAAAATTATAGTTACAATATTTAGTCCATTTACATTTGGCAAATTAAGGAAAATACTTATCCTATCTTTGTCAATCTAAAGTTTTATATCTAATATATTTTTTAGAATTATAAAACTGTCTTTCTTCAACTCCATCAGAGACTCCAGAAGGACATAATATTACCCAAGCTAACAAGAAGTGCATTGTAAGCAACTTCCAAAACCCTAAAATTGACGGAGACATCTTGCTGCCTGGACAGTCACTCAAAGTTCTTCTGTACTGTTGGGGCACCCATCTTCGGCCTATAGGCCCATAGTATCTAGCATACTTTTCCATGAAGCAGGAAATTTCAAAGACAGTTCCACCTATACTGACAGTTTGTCAATTACTCTCTTCTGTGTCCTGCAGAATGTCTAGCAGACTCTTTCATGAAACAGGAACCTCAAAGGACCATCTCACCTTTAGGCAAGTTCAGCAGTCATTTTTCTGTGGGTCCTGCATGTCCATTTCATACAACATAACATCAAGCAGTCCAGGCAAGAGCAGTTTCTTGCCCAAATGGCTAGCAAACTCAATAAGGAGCCTCTTCAATGCCCATCATCCTCTTGAAGTAGACTGGTACTGCCAGGTGCAGATGTGTCTCACTGTCATGAAAAGTCCTAAGTTCTTAAAATATTTTAAATGCCATATTTTGTAGTCTTTGAAAGATTTGAAGAATAACTATTCATCTGAAATATATCTCTGTACATCTATAAAACCTAACTAACATGACAAGTTTGACTATTATAAATGACCATCTATAACTATATTTTTAACTATACATTACATTTTTAAATGAGCTGCACGAACACAATACTTTAATCAAGAGTAGAAATACACATATAACAAAACTGATGTTAAATTTGTATCAATAAACCAAGATCCATACCAGTGCAAAGTATTGATCTCTATATCATGGGTGTTTTGGTTAATGGTGGTAGGCACTGAGCCCAGGGCTGCACACATGCTGTACTCTACCACTGAGCTCCATTCTCAATCTATTTGATGCATTTCTTTCTGTATGAATAGTTTAACTTTATTAAATTATTGGATTTGATGTTATACTAACTAAAACCCACAATATATGCACAAAGCCTAAGTGGTTATTTTGAGAACTGGGATTTGGGGGCACCTATGATGCAGGTATTTTTAAAAAGAAGGAATAGTCTGGAGGTATGGCACAGTGTTAAGGTGTATGGTTAGCAGGCACAAAACTCTCAGCACTCAAACAAAGCAAAACCAGAAGGAAAGATATGCAGGAATTAACACGCTTCTAAGTGACTTGAATAATAAAGTCTTTTTCCTTCCTCATTAAAGTGATAAGATCTTTCCTGAATATACCAGTTTGACATCATAAAATGTGGTCCAAAACTGGGTGGGTGGTACACCCCTCCAACCCCAGTTTTTGGAAGTTAGAGACAGGAAGATCAAGAGTTCAAGGTTATCCTCGGGTACACAGTGAGTTCTTTTACTGCTTGAGTTCACCTGTCTTTAAAAAACAAAACCAAGGAGCTGGAGAGCTCACTCAGAGGTTACAGGTGTTTGAGGGTGCCCTGCACCCACATCAGGTGGCTTATATCAGCCTCTAACTCCAGGTCCAGGGGACGCAATGCCACTGTCTGTGGGCATTCACCCATGCTCATAAAGTCACATACATAAATAAAAATAAATCTCAACAACAACAACAAAACATACAATTAGAAACATGGAAATTAAACAATGACAGTGCATGGGTCCTCTCCATTGTCACCCTCTAGGTAAAGCCCTGGACTCCACATCCAACTCGTACTTCACGTGCCCCGCTCTCCCAGCTTCTGATCTGGTCCGATAGACTGCGAGCTCCCTCACTGACCATGGTCCATCGACTAGAAAAGAATCTGTGGAATGGCAGCTCTTTGTTTTGGTTTTTGGCCTTTCAATTTTATTTTTTTTAAACCATGTGTGAAGCCAACTTAACAAGGCTTTTACCTGACTGATAACACTGAGATGAATCAGAAGATAACAGACAATACTCGACGGCAATCACTGGAAACAAAGCTACAACCAGTCTCTCCTTTCTAATACAATAAATACTGTTCTTTATCATCTTAATAACTGAAACTGAAAAGAATTAAGTGAGGCCAGATGGGGTACATATAGTTTTATGTGTCCAATTATTCCAGAAGGATTGTAACCAAATACAGCCAGAACAGGAAGAGCAGCACTCTGTGATGTACTCTGTGTTGTCAAGCCAGGACGACTCCACTCATTCTCCCGCTAACAGCACCAACTGTGTCCCCGAGCCACCATGTGCTCAGATGAAATCACAAGATGCTCTGGCAGACAACGGTGGCCATATGCAGTTCTAGCCATGGCGATGTGGGCAGAAGGCATCAGGAAGAGATCGCCTTACCCAAAGACATGCTTGGTAGAAGAAAGCCCTCCCTTCTTTGCTTTAGCCAGCTTGAGTAAATCCTGGAGGTGTAGATCTGGGGAGAGAGTTCAGTGGTCAAGCACTGGCCTTGAGGACTTGATTTCAAGCCCCAAAACCCATGTGAAAATAAGCTAGCTCAGTGGTCCCCACTTGGGAGTCCCAGTGCCGAGAAGGCAGAGTTGGGAGAATTGCAGAGGACCCCCATGTGGCCTAGTCTACTGGGTGAGCTCCAGAAACTGAGAGGCCCTATCTCAATAAAATAGAGGGGCAGTGGCTTCTGAAGAGTGACACCCAAATGTGATAGACATATACAAGAGTACCCATGAGCTCAGCACACACGCACGCACGCGCACACACACACACACACACACACACACACACACACACACACACACGCTACAAACGCAGCAGTCAAGTTGTAACTTTGAGGAACACTTATGAGAAAGGGCCCCCCTCCTCCACTTCACACACAAATACAAGAGGAGCCTTGTGACTAATGCAATGACCAGCTGGGTAACCGCAAACAACCGTTAGATCTTCTGTCGGGAAGAAAAGGAACGTCATCCGTCTATCTGTCTATTTGTCTACCCCCAGTGTGTGTGTCTCTGAGCCACGGAAAGCATTCCAGATGTTGACCACCAATGGAGAGACACACTCAGCACTGGTCCTGCGGTGAAGAGGATCTGGAACAATGGAGAAACAGAAGGCCAACAAGATAGACTCACCAGGAGCAAGAAGAGACACAAACTGCTAACACACAACGCATCCATGTCCACAACACATGACTTCTGCCATTCACCCCTACAAAAAAGCTGTGTTCCAGTTCCTGGCTTGAATATACCTTGGCTCCCCTGCCTTTGGCAGCTCTTATGGAGATGAACCTTCTTTGGATCATAACAGTAAATACATCCTAATTTGCCAGCTAAGGAAACATGAAGAAACCTCCGGCAGGCAGGTTCTCAACGCCACCAATTTTCTTAAGACAACAACCATGAGGGAAACAAGCCTCCTTACATGCTGCCTTTGAAATGCCCCCTTCCATTTTTATCAGGTGTAATAATCAACAGTCATCTATAGAAGATTAAAAACCGGCACAATGCTCCTTAAATGTATCTTAGCAGTCATCCCTCCCAGAAAACATGCACGCACGCACGCACAGGATCTCCCTGCTGACCAAGCTCATGCATAACAAGGCAATCACACACAGATGTGTCCCTCTGAGAAGGCTGCAAGATTTACAGTCAAAGCAAGATCCTTGACAGGAGGGCTGCTGCTCCAAGGAACATAAGGAATGGGCACAATGTTTGTGCAGCCGGATAGCCGAAATTTCACAGAACTGGAGTTAATGAGGGTCTGGCTTGCATTTTAATTATTTGTAATTTATGTTTGTAATTATCCAGGACTTCTTAGAGAAACTCAAACATGTTCTGAAAGGCTTTATAAGCAAGCTCCCAATGGTCCTGAGTGACATTAGAAACTCGAGACCAAAGAACACTTTTTATGAAGACAGCAAAAGGACTCATTTGCAGCCATGCATAGGGCTTCAGGGCTGTAATCCCCAACACTCGGGAGGCCTGTCTCAAACACAAATCAATAAATAAAAAGAAAAAAAGGGGGAAATAAAGGGAGAGGGGGGCTTCGCTACATCACAGGGGCTGAGGGTCAGTCATTGCAGAGGATACAAAATTCCTAGCTGCCTGTCAGCCCTGTAGCCAGCATTAATCCTTTTAGAATACTGAATGAGCAAACTTGAAAATCTAAAGCATTAATGAAACAAACAGGAGACCTGACTACTGACTCTGAGAAAGCAATACCTTCTATTTCTGTAACGCAAGATGTTGCTAGAATTTTCCCAAAGCATCTGAGAAATAACTAAACAAAAGGAAGAGAGACCAAAGAATGAGAAAACAATGTGTTAATAAAAAAAAAAGCTTTGGGAGGCTGGAGAGATGGCTCAGCGGTTAAGAGCACTGGCTGCTCTTCCAGAGTTCCCGAGTTCAATTCCCAGCAACCACATGGGAGGTTCGCAACCATCTATAATGAGATCTGATGCCCTCTTCTGGTGTGCAGGCACCCATGCAGCTAGAACACTGCATACTAAATAAATAAATTTTTTTTTAAAAAAAAAAGCTTTGGGATACAATATCTGAAAACATTTTAAAAATCCCTGAACACATGTTCCTGATTTAAGAAAGGGTATCGGATGAGAAAAATCATAAACCTACCATGGGAAAAATGAGCTATCTGTTACCTAAAGGTGAAACCTCCACTTCTCACAGAGTTTTAGTACAGTCCATGAATGAGCTGGTCTGAGTCCTTCTAACTCCCCTCCACCCCCACCCTCACTGAGGTATAATTGACAAACAAAAGTTGCATTTCAGTTTTCCATTACAACAACAACAAAATACCTAAGACAAGTCAGTATGTAAAGGGAAGGTTTGGCTTTATCTTGGCATGGTAGAGATTTCAGTGCAGGATCATTGGTCCCGTTGCTTTGAGGCCCTGTAGCAAAGCGGGGATTACATGGTAGAGCAAGGCCACTCACCTCCTGAGCAGGAAACCAAAACCAAGAAGGGAGCTGAGGAGATGGCTCAGTGAGTAAAGCGTTTGCATGCGAGCATAAGGACCCAAGTTCGGATCCCCAGCACCCCTGTAGAAGCCCCATACGGTGGTGTGCACCTGCAAAGCCAAGCTCTGGGGAAGCAGAGCCACCAGCGTGCCTGAACACGCTTAGCAGCCAGTCCGGCTCCTCCAGTGAGCCCCAGCCTCCAAACACAAGGTAGAGGCTGACTGAAGAAGACCCCTGTTGCTGCCCTCTGGCCTCCGCGCACATGCCAGTGTGTGCACATCCCTACACACACATGTGCGCGCGCACACAAAGTAAAAGGGAAGGAAGAAGCAGCTAGGGCCTCACTTCACTGTTCAAAAGCAAACCTCCAAAGAACTGAAGTCCTTTCTGCGAGAGGCTCTACCACCTCCCGGTGGGGTCAGCTGTGGTCAAACCTCTAACACATTCTAGATCCAAACTATAGCAGGTGTGTAGCAGAATGGCTGAATACATGTATACAGAGAAAGGCGATTACCACAATCACCCTAATTAGCATATCCGCCCCTGCACTCTTTCGGGGGCTTTGGGCTTCGTGTGACGGAAGCACTTTAGACTCACTCTCTTAGCAAATTTCACACATCATTTGCACACCGCAAACATTAGCTCCACCTAACTTACCCTCCAAAAGTGTATATAACTAGGTACCTTCTGACGCTTCCAGTCTTCATAACCACCTTTCTATCCTGTTTTCATGAAGTCAACCTCTTTAATGACTACATATCATATAAGTAATACCACACAATGGCTGTCTTTTGCATAGCATATTAGCTGACTTCACTTAGTCTAATGTCTTTCAAGTTCATTTCATGTGTGTGTGAGTTTGTGTGTGTGTGTGTATGTGTGTGTGTGTGAGTGTGTGTGTGTGTACACATGCCAATTTTCTTTTTCCATTTTTCCTTGTCACTTGTCCTGGCTACTGTAAATAAATATAGAAATGAATACAGACATGCTGATGAGACAGTGGCTTCATTTCCTTCACAGAGATAGAACTGCCATCTGGGTCCACATAGCAGATTGCCAAGTACTTCAAATTTTAAATCATTTGACAAAATCCATAATAAAAGAAACTTCTTGGAACTTGGCAGGAATGAAGAAAACAACTGGTTTCTTTGGAATTTCTAGTATTTTAAAGACCCTTGTCTTCCCATGCCTATTGGGTCTCCCAGCCTACTTATCTGATCTGTACTCCGCAAGAGAAGACCAGAGCATCGGTCCAAGATTGACACAGACTGACAAAGGGTGAAGGGACCAGCAAATGCACAGTATGCTGAGATGATGCTCATGATGCTTAGCTTATGTAATAACCGCCGCCATACTTCTCTTGGTGCTGGGGTTTGAATGGGGAAAGTCCCCCAGAGGCTCACATGCTTGAATACTTGGTCCTCATCTGGTGATAATGCTTGAAAGGGTTGTGGAACCTTTAAGATGTGGAGTCTAGCTGGAGGAGTGAGTCCCTGGGCCTGGGCTTTGGTGCTCTGTAACCCAGCCACACGGCCCTGCTCCCTGAGTGCAGTGTGACCAGCCAGGCACAGGATCCTGCACCACGCTTTCCCTGCTTGCCACTCTGTCTTCTCGGCTCTATCCTTCTGGGGCTGCAAAATAAATCCTCGCTCTCTTTAGCTGCTTGCCAAAGTATTTTATCACAGCAATAAAAGAAGCAACTAAGACATTTAGCTACTAGTGAAAGGAAGAATAAATTTAAGACCTTTTGCAACGGTGGCTGTAAATAAGAATTAATATTTCCCGACAACCAAAGGAAAGCCAAGGTTAATGCTGAGCATGACGTGTAACAACTGGCTCCGGAGGACTGAAAACACAGGAATTTAAACATGTGGTGGCAGATACATTATGACATTTTACTTATTACATTAATTGACCATAATGTTAAGTCAAGCAATTAAGAGAGGGAGCGTCGCTTTCTCCACCACACCCTTTCCGAAACATACAAGTCATATGAGGTCTTCTCCCCACAACGCCTCACCTCCTCCTACTCCTCTACATTGAAAACACTGGATCTCTACCAGAGATTTATGCAGCTGAAGATACCTAACAACCTGTACTCTGTCTGACGCGCAACAGGAGGGATACCGCCAAGGTACCTTTCCTGCAGTATCGATGCATGTCAGGGATTCATTTCTTTCCTCTACCACCAAGTGAAGCCAGGCTGTGATGGCTATGGCTCCAATGATCATCAGGGCAGTTGGGGCACAGAAAACTTCAGGTTAACATTCCTTCCTACTTCTGAAGGTTTCACCATGACCTCACAAACCTCACTACAAGGAGAAAGTTACAATAAAAGTATCCCTCCCCTGGAATTTTGGAGAGAAAAATACAGAAGTTTAATGACAGCACAGAAAACAACATTCAAGTCCCCCAAGACCATGTTTATTGGTATGGAGGAGTAACTTCACGTCACTACACATCTTTAAAGTTCTAAAAACTACGTAATAATATTTAGTCAAATCAAAAAGTGTTGAGCATGAAAACATTCCAACTCCATTTCTCTCATCATGGATCTGCCTCCATTCTACTGATTCATAGCAGAAAACAGAAATAAGAGACAGTAAAACCAACTCTGTCATAGCGGATCTTACATTTCACAAACATCCCCTGAAAATGGAGGAAACTAGAGGTGAAGAGCCTTGAATAATTAAAATGACACAAATGTATTCCCGGAATAAACCTGGCTCCCAAAAGAAAAAAAAAACTTGGAATAAATGGTAACTCTTTAGTTAAGTAAATGTATCTTTATAAGCAACAAAAAACCTTCCCCGGGCTGAAGAGATGGCTCAGTGGGTAAAGTCTGATGACCCGAGTTTAGTCCCTACGACTCATAGGCTAGAAGGAGAGAACCAACTCCTGCAAGTTGTCCTCTGTGTGCAGAGGACACGGATGGACACACACACACACACACACACACACACACACACACACACACACAATATAAATAGGGAGGAAAGAAAACTTCCTGAGAAAAATAAGTTGAAATAAACATGGTAACTTTCACCAGTTCTTCCTTTTGGAGAATTCCTGACATCATCACATGACAACTATAACTTAGTCATAATCATTATGAGAAAACAATCTAACTATTGATATTTAATCACTTCTTCCTAAAGACACGCTAAGAACAAAAGAAACAGATTCTAAATTCTGAACTGTGATGTGACTGCACTGTTTCAGTAGGCACCATTCAGAATCTTAGGACAATACGTAGGATGTGGTTTACATGTCTTGTCTATATCCGCCAAAAGGCGGGACTGGGGGCAGTATTACAGGCTACAGTATGGCTCCTTTACAGAAAATTCAATCGATTACTTTGACTCCTCCCACTTTCTCTCATGTCAAGCAAGTAAGTGAGTCACTCGTGAATGCTGCAAAACTGGCCGCTCAGATGTTAGATCCTTAAGCTTTTTGTTCAGACAAGCACAGGTCTAGAATGACTATTAGCTTATCCCAGTGGAACCACTCTGAACAGGTTGAACGAGAGTTTATACAGAATAGTCAACAGCTGAGAAAAAGCCAACTGGGCTTGGAGTGCAGCTCAGTGGTAGAGCGCTTGCCCAGCATACTTGTGGTCCTCTGGAGGCGTGGACTGATGCCGAAATGACAGAGGGGTTAGGTAATGAGAGATGGAAGAAAGGGAGGAGGGAGGAAAAGAGAGGGGACAAAAGTCAGTCCTGTACTCTGTCCCTTTAATCTGGGCGTAGTGGCACATACCTGTAATCCCAGCACTCAGAGGAGAGGGGCTGAGGCAGGAGGATTGCTGGGAGTTTTAGGCCACCTTGAGCTATATAGTGAGCTCAGGGGCAACCTGAGATACATAACAAAAGCCTGTCTTAACCACAGACTATACTTCAGTTATTGTACACTGCTGGCACCAAGGTATACTGAGAAACAAGCCGGGCGGTACCTCAACATACGGGACGCTTACTCCTGCAGTTCACCTCTGGAGAACAGGCAAGTACACAGACACCTACTCACACAGAACCCCTGTTCAGAATGAGAGAGGGTTCAATATTCATGACGAGGAAACCAATTAAATAGCACGCATTTCTCTCTCATAGAAACCTATTCAGGTCTTAAAAACAACACGCGTGGAGCTGGAGATATGACTCAGCAGTTAAGAGCACTCACTGCTCCTGGAGAGGACCTGGGTTCGAGTCCCCAAACCTTCTGTAACTCCAGTTCCAAGGGATCCAAACCCTTCTTATGGACTCCAAAAGGCAGTAGGTATGCACGTGCTGTGCATATATTCATGCAGGTGAAACACATACATAAAATAAAACTAAGTCAATCTGTTTTTCAATACAATGCACAGTTAATCACAGAAATGATGCTATGATGAAGATATACATCCACAAATAGCATTCACAGTTAACACAGGTGATGAGGTCACAAGAATTTCCTTTTGTTTTATCTTAAATGTCTCTATGAATTATTTTCCAGTTTGGCTTTGTATGGATAAAATTAAATCATAAATATTTAAAAGGTTAAAAAAAAAAGCAAATTCACTGTGGCTTAAAGTGAGGTTCCTGGGGATGTTCAAAATCCTAAGGCACATCACGCCTGCCATCCAGTGCAAGGTCTAAACCAGAAGACACTGACCCTGCCCTCACGTCCTCCCTAGCGTCTGGGTCACACATGTTCTCCAGTATGTCTCTTCTAGTGCTTCCCCGTTTGCTTCACCCCACTCCCCCACACCCCCACTCCACCCCCCCGCAGACCACACTCAACAGCCAGGCCAGAGCTCAAGCCTTTCCATCAATACAAACTCAGGGCCGAATTCGCCCAAGCTCTACTGGCTCTACTGGAAAGCGGGAACAAGTGCCGCTTCGCTGGAGGAAATGCATACAGATGGTGACAACTTTAGGGATATACAGGGATTTGGGGAGCAAGAGCACGACCTGTGACTTTCTGGACAGGGGACAGGGTCTGTCAAGTCAAGAGAGTGGGAATGGGTCTGAACGTTAAAGAACAAAGTCAGTAAACAGAAAAAGCGGTATTTACATCGGGGTCCTTTGGAGAAACAGAAACAATAGGCTGTATGCATCATCATTTAGCTGGAGTCACAGGGATGACAGACACGGAGAGACAGGTGATTGACAGGGAGATAGATAACATAGATAGATGACGACAGAAAGACAGACAACAGATAGAGAGAATGGACTGGTTTTGTTTGGCCATGCTGACGAAGGAACCCAGATCTTTACCATACTTGCCAAGGACTCTACCACTGTGTCACACCCTCAACCCCTATAGAATTTAGCCTAAGTCTTTCCCTTCAGTGATTTGGTTTCTTCCCAGGGGAAACCCCAAGTCCCCTGCAGTTCTCCCTACTACTGCAGCTGACCATGTATTTAATAAACAGCAGGGTCTGACTGGGAGTAAGAGGTCCACAAGACAATACCACCTACAAAGAACCACAGCAGACACTTCGGATGTTGTAAGAGCAGCAAATACAGAAGGTGAGGGAGGGGACCAAGGAATCAGAAAATAGTTCACGGTTTGACTCAAATGCTCAAATCCTTGGGGTGGGGTGGGGTGGGGGCTGGAGTGAGGCCTCATTGGTTAAGAGCATTTGCTGCTCTTTTAGAGGACCTGGGTTTGATTCACAGCACACTTGGTGGCTCACAACCAGTACCAAGGGATCTGACGCCTCTTCCCAGCTCCATGAGTGGTGTAGGAGAGTCCTTTTGTATTTGGGTTACTTTTATTGGTTAATAAAGAAACTGCCTTGGCCTTTTGATACGGCAGGACTTAGATAGACAGGGAAAGAAAACAGGATACTGAAAAGGGGACAGAGTGAGAGAGAGCCGCCGCCATGAAGCTCCCAGGTCACACACGCTAAATCTTTTCCAGGTAAGCCACGACTCGTAGTGACACACAGATTATTAAAAATAGGTTAAACAAATATATGAGAGTTAGCCAATAAGAGGCTAAAACTAATGGCAGCATTTCAATAAATACAGTTTCTATGTAATTATTTCGGGTACACACCGGGAGCCGGGCGGGACAAAACAAGGGGTCCTACACCGGGAACAAGACACTAAAAACGCAGCCCAAGCCCCTCATTACTACACATGAGCACTAGGCGTAGTACACATGGTGCACAAATATATATGCAGGCAAAATACTCATAAACATAGAACAAAATAAAACTCATCATGTGGACAAAAATTGAGCACCATAGTTTCTGTCAAGCAACCTTCTGTGTTCCCCAGTTAACCCCACCCTCATCAAAGGGCAGCTTTACAACAGTTCTAGGTGGCGGGTTTCAGAGTATATATGCAAGAATGCTCCCTGCAGCCCGACTGGAAATGGTCAGAACTGCAAAGCAACCCACATGTCTACCAGCTGGAGAACAACAAAACAGACTGTGAGACTCATGCAATGAGAAACCGGCAACCGCGAAAGAAAATGTGGCGAACATATACGGACATGAAAACTGCAAACTGTATTGTTGCAAAGGAGAAACTAATCAAGCTGCACTCTGTGTGTTACATGACCCCATCGTGTTCGTAAAGAGAGAAGTGTGTGAGCGTGCTGATGTTGGGGGGGGGTCGCCCCAGGAGGAGAGGATGTATAGCGAAGTGCTGACAGTGACCCACTCTGCGGAGAGAAGTAGACTGTAACACTAGAATGTTCTCAATGGGAATTTGATCATGCGTAATACAAGTGCAAACCAAAAATATGGTTCATAGAAGAACTGAAAGATTCCAGATTCCTTTCTCTTTTTAACCCCAGGCATGTCTTTAGCAGTACTTCATTAAACGCACACTCCTGGTGTGACTGGTAGGTAGAGAACGCCCTCCCTGAGGTGGACAGAATAGTATTCTTGTCAAGTTCTTAAAGGTCAGACTACATCCTTGCCTCTGCAACCATGAGCATTATAAAACTACACTCCACAGGATCCAGGTCCTCAGTAAGGCCCTGTCAACATCCTTGTACTATGGTAATTCCCTAGAAAGGCGAAGGCCTAGGCTAGTTGGAGCTCTCAGTGGAAGACCAGGGAAGCAGAATTTAACTAAAACCACGAGCAGAAGGCTAAAAACTGAAGTAGAATGTTAAAATACCTCACCAATGTTGAGTTCAAACAAATTACACTACCTCTTCAGTTAAAGGCATTTTAGGCATGTTCTTATATAATAACATCTTTGTGATTAAAAACTATTTCCTTCTATAATTGGTCAGTCCAAAAAAGAGGAGATAAATTAATTTTTACCCTTATTTTAGCAGGGTCTTATGTAGTCCAGGCCAGCCTCAAACTCCTACATAGTTAAAAGAATGACCTTGAACTTCTGATCTCCGTTTACCCCTCTATTCTGAGCAGAAAGTACAGGCACGTGCCTCCAAGCCTGCTTCATACAGTGCTAGAGACTGAACCCAAGGCTTATTGTCCGCCAGGCAAGCACCCTACAAAAGAACTACATCTTCAGCCCAAGGGGGGAAAAAATTAATGGAGCCATGTTGACACTGCTTAAAGCACGAAATGACAAAGTTTTGTCACTAACAACTGCTTTTTAGTCTACCCCAAAAACGCTGGGTTTTCAAATTCTACCATTCATCTCAGATGATAAGAAACAAGCGAAACTTCCATCCAGCTGTAATTATAAAAACTAAGAAGCCCGGCACGAGCATCACTCAGCACAACGTAATTCCTCTCGGGAACGACTAAATGGAAACTCACGCACTTGAGACATTATTCTAGGGGGAGGATAAAATGTCAGGGCTCGTTCAACCACACTGTTTTCAGCTCTCTTCTTCGATTTCATTCACTTGCCAAATCCCCAGGAATCAAAACAGGGAACTGCTGAAGGAAGGAGAGGATTCCAGACCCTTTAATTGCCTAGTCGAGGCTGAGGCAAGCCTGGGCTACAAAGTGAAACTCTGTGTCAAAATAAGAACAGAAGAGGGGCTAAAGATGGCTCAGTAGTTAAGAGCACTGACTGCTCCCCCAGAGGACCCAGGTTTGGTTCCTAACACCCATATGGCAACTAAGAACCGTCTGTAACTCCAGTTCCAGGAGATCTGACGACTCTTCTGGCCTCTGCTGTGCGCGTACATCGTGCCTGTGCACGCACATCATGCACAAACATACATGCAAGCAAAACACCCAAACATATAAAAATAAATCTCAAAAAGTATAAACAAGAAAAGATGAGTAAGAGCGAGACAAAGTGAGACAGAGCAAGGAAATTGTTTTGCCAGGTTTGGTGGCACAGTTATGATCCCAGTACTCAAGCAGCTAAGGCAGCCTGGGCTACACACTGAGCTTGACACTAACCTGGGGTACTTAGGAAGACCCTGTTTCAAAAAGAACAAGAAGCTAGGCATCTTGACACACACCTATAATCCCAACTACCCAGGAGGCTGAGACAGAGATTACAAGTTCTAGGTCAGCCTAGGAAACTGAGCAAGGTTCTATTGCAATATACATATGTGTGTGTGTGTGTGTGTGTGTGTGTGTGTATGTATTAGGATTTGTTGTTGTTGCTGCTGTACCTTTTATGTGTTTGCATGCTTTGCCAACATGCACATCTTTGAACAATGTGCATGAAATGCCCTCAAAGGTCAGAAAAGGGCATCAGATCCCCTGGAACTACACGTACGGACCCGTGTGAGCGCCAGGACTGAACCCCAGGTCCTCTGAAAGCAGCCAATGCTCTTAACCACTGAGCAATCTCACCAGCCCCATTAATAGAAAAAAAAATGTTATGGGTGGTAGGTAGACGTTAGTAGTAGAGAGCATTTGCCTAGAATTCAAGAGGCACTGAGCTGAACCTCCAGTAGGACACAAATAAGTCAATGAATAATCATTGTAGAAACTGTTTTTCTCCAGGCATTCCAGCAAGCAGAGGTGAAGGAAGGTCCAGACTCCAGGCCTATTACCACCATGACAAACAATGTGCTCTGAAAATCATAAGCTGTTGTGAAGGGTAAACGTGATGTTTAAAAATATGATGTCTCAGTCCAAACTAAAACAAGCTAATTCCCTTTTTTTTTTTTTAGTTTTTGTTTTTCAAGACAGGGTGTGGTAGTTTGAATGTAATTGGTCCCCATAATCTAATAAGGAGTAGCACTATTAGGAGGTGTGGCTTTGTTGGAGTGGGTGTGGCCTTGCTGGCGGAAGTGTGTCACGGTGGGGCCAGGCTGTGGGGTATCCTATACTAGGAATACCAACCGCCCAATGAGTCAGTTGACTTCCTGTTGCCTGCAAGATGTCTGACTCTCAGCTACTCCTCCAGCACCACGTCTGCCTGCACACTGCCATGCTCCCCACCATGATGATAATAGACTAAACTGAACCTCTGAAAATGGAAGCAAGCCACCACAATTAAATGTTTTCTTTACAAGAATTGACATGGTCATTGTGTCTCTTCACAGCAATAGAAACACTAAGACATGAGGTTTCTTTACATAGCCCTGGCTGTCCTGGAAACCAATCTGTAGACCAGACTAGCCTTGAGCTCAGAGATTCACCTGCCTCTGCCTCCATAGTGCTGGGATTAAAGGCATGCACTACCATGCCCGGCTATCTTGAATCTATTAAGTGCTAACTGTTCATTATTATCTTCAGGGTAATTCCTCAAAAGGGCTTGGGTAAATACTGAAAGAACAAGGAAGAACTGAATGAATGAATGATAAAAAATGAATGATAAAAAAAAATCTGATTTGATACTTCCACAATAGACACATGTATCAAAATGTCACATTGTACTCCATATAACATATCATCATCATTTGTCAATTTAAAATAAAATTAAAGCCAGCAATGAAATGAGGGCTTTTTGACATAGAATATTGCCCTGTAGACTGCTATGCTAGAACCTATCATGTAACCCAGGCTGACTTTGAACTCATGGTAATTCTCTTGACTCAAGTTGCAGAATTACTGGTGCGTGTTACAATGCCTGGCTGGAACTAAATATTTTCAAAGGAACAGAAAAAAAAAATGTGTAGGTGGGTGGGGCAAGGAAAAAGATAAACTCAGACATTCTAGAAAAGAAAAAAGGAAAGGTACATGGTTTAGGACAGCCAGCAGAATGGTTTCGTCCCTAGGGGAACGAGGAAGATACGGAAAGCATGGGAGAAATCTGCTGTATTTGAGGAAAGGAGAAAGCAAGGGTAAGGCGTATCCCTAGGGTTCTAGAGGCCTGAACTGAATGCACACACCCAGTCTAGATCTCTCAGTTCCCCCAGCACCGGAGCAGAGACTGTCTTCAGAAGATGGAGGCTGAGGCAACAGAAGGAAGCTGGAAAACCAAAGACTGAGCAGTGACCACCTAAATATTCTCGACACAGCCGATGTGAGCCAGCCTGGGGACACAGTGAACCCACATCTTTATATTGCTGGTTCATGGAGCTCAGGTGTGGGTGCTGGTGAGACTGTTGGGAGCAGAAGTGAACTGAGCGGGGTGGGGGAAGAACCTGAGTTTGACTTGGCTAAAAGTCACCACCAATAATGACACGGTGGTACAGGGCTGTCGTAACACTTGGGAGGTAGGGGCAGTAGGATGAGGAATTCAAAGCCAGCTCCAGCATATAGAAAGTCTGAGGCTAGCTCGGGCTATACGAAACACTGTCTCAAAGAACAGCCAAGTTGCTGAAGCAGCTTGAATCCTATGTTCCCATCCTGGCAGAAGCTTGGATGTTGATCCTCTGAAGATGTTAGAACAGGCTTTGTGGAGTGAGAATACCAGAATAAGGGATCAGATGAAGAAAGTTCTGCATGCTGAGGCTCCAGCCTGCCCTCCTCGCAGCTCCAAGGGAACCAACAGCTGGGTCTCGTTTTTATAGCAAAGAGATTAGAAGGGTCATTTCTGGAGAATCACTGTAGCCTATGATGGCCTCATTACTAACAGGAGGCTTCTCATCATTCTGCCCATCCAGAGGACCAGCCTCCATCTCAAACAGCCACTCCCATCCCCCACTCTCAAAGGACAGACAGGGAAGACGCCTAGCCATCTCAGGAAAAGTACTCAAGTGTGATTCAAAATTGGGGTACAAAAAAAGACAGAGAAAATATGAACGAATTTTTAAAAACTAATTTAGTAACATTTTTTTCAGAATTTAGAAAAAAAAATAGACTCAACTCATCAGGTAACCAACAGATATTAATTAAGACATCTATGCATTCCGAAGGGTGAGAGTGTGAAAATTTTGAAAGCAGTGAGATCACAGAGCTGACCACAAAAGCTTTTAGTGGGGAAAAGAGAGCTACTCAAAGGATCAGCCGGCAAGGATTGGGCTTCTCAATAGCAATGCTGGGATGGAGAAGATTAAAGAGCTTGGCAGAGGGACATCTCCAAAATACAAAGAGTGGGGGTTTCAGCCTGGCAAAATCGCTAATTCCAGGAGACGGGAGACATGCAAAACTAATGCTCCAACTAACCTTTCCCAGGAAGCTTCCAGACGCAGGGATCCACTGCTGTGCTTTAGATACAAAATAGTCCCCAAAAAAAGCATATATGCAAGGCTTGGTCCCCAAAGCAGCGATATGGGTTGGGCTTTGGGCCTCCAAATCAGTGGATTAATCCACTGATGAATTTATACTTGAGTGGGCTACTGAGAGGAGTAGAAAGAGTGAGAGGTGGGGCCTGACTGGGAGGAAGTGGGACTTGAGAGGAATGCCTCTCAAGTCAAGTCTCTCCCTCTGCCCCTCTCATCCCTTCTCCTTCCCTTCCCCTCCCCATCCCCCCTCCCTTCACCAGATGCCGGGAGATGAACAACTCTCTTCTATCATAAAGTTTCGGCCTTGTCTTGGGCCCAAAGCAAAGGATCCAGAAATCATAGACTCCAAAAAAAAAAAAAAAATAGAAGGGAATCGGGCATGAGGGAACACTCTAGTATTTACTAAAGTACAATAGAAATATCTGAACAAAAGGGACTTGACAGGGAATTCAGAACAGGCATGGTTCTATTTTAAGCACTACTTTGGGGCTGGGGTGCATCTCAGTGGTAGAGTGCACAGTGCAGGTGCAAAGCTCCCAGTTCTGTTCCCAGTGTCACCAAAATATCACAAGTACATAGGTTCACAACTGTAATCCCAGCACTCTAGGAGGCTGAGGCAAGAAGATTGCTACAAGTTCAAGGCCAGCCTGAGCTACAAAGTGAGTTCCCTGCTGTCTTAGACAACAAAGTGAGACGTTATCTCAAAAAGGTAAAATAAATAAATAGTAACTCCCAAAACACGAACTATAGTCCTTTGTTTGGTTGGTTTTTGGTTTTTTTTGGGGGGGGGGGTAGGTTTTTTTTGAGACTTGGTTTCTCTGTGTAGCCTTGGCTGTCCTGGAGCTTGCTCTGTAGACCTGGCTGGCCTTGAACTCAGCGATCCACCTGCCTCTCTCTCCCAAGTGCTGGGATTAAAGGTGTGCGCCACCACCGCCCGGCTAAGCTATATTCCTTTTTAAGGACTTAATACAGAAAAAAATATTTCTAGATTACTCCAATCTCCATCTCCTGTCAGATCAATTAGCAAGAAAAGGCGAGAAGACAGTTGGCATTCCACACCTAGAATCCGACTGCCTGGCTCCAATGGTGCCGCAATGGGCATGTGACACCTTCCAATGTTCTTAAAGATTAATTTTTAGCAATTCATGTTATCAGTGAGAAAGCGACAAATTTTCAAAGTGATACCCTGAGTCAGGGAATATTGAAACTAATTCAAAAAAACAAAAACAAAAAGCCAAACAACAACAACAACACCTTATTTTGTCCCTCCCGTTAACATAGATATTTATGTAGCTAAGATTCACGTGACTGGAGCAATCTCCTAGAGACAGCATGTTTTGCCTTCTCTCCCCTTTCTTTCTCCAGTTTTATAGCTGCAACAAGAAGACAGTGTAAGAACTGTCAAGTTCCATTTCTGGCTGCAGAGATGGGGAAAGCCAGTCCTAGTTAATACAATCACCACCCAGTTCACAGAGATGGGGAAGCCCAGTTCCCTTTGATACAATCACCGCCCAGTTCACAGAGATGGGGAAGCCCAGTTCCCTTTGATACAATCGCCGCACAGTTCGAAAACCCTTTGTTGAAACTTTTTTCCAACTTCAAGTTAAAAAACAGAAGTTCATTTTCACTTTGGAACGCCTACTTGAAAGTAAACTGTGACCTTCAAGAATTTATAATTCGTTCCCAGTGACCCCCTCCAGAACATAAATTGTTGAGACACAGTCACGGGGGGGAAACATTTCCAAGTCATGTTTGACATGTAAAGCTACCTGAGACTTGACAGGGATCCTTTTTCACAAGCTCAGCACGATTTAAAGACATGTACTTTACCAAAGTTCTTGGGATTCTGTAAACAATTCAGATCCTTTTACAAAGAACGCACAGTGGAAGCCAGAGGGCTCTTCAGTGTTTTGCACCCCAAATTCAACATGAATGCATTCCCACATAAAAACAAATGAATGTTTTCTTGTATTTCATGTGCAGATAGAAAGAATTTTGAGATACCAAATCATAAACCATCAGGTATGGTCTTCAAGAGAAGGATTAACTATGTAGACACAAAAATAATTTTCATCAACAAAAATAAAATTTAAACAGGCTTTTCTCCTGTTTGAGGTGGAGTCTCATAACTTATTCTAGGCTCCCCTCAAAAACAACACTCTCCTGCCTCAGCCTCCCGTATGCTCGGTTTAGAAGCATGCACCATGACTGGCTTAGGTGAGCTATTGAAACAGCTGTCCCTCATCTGTTTAAAGTTCCCTAGAAAACATATTTTTATTTTAAAAATGTATTCTATTTATGTATATGTTGGTAATACACACAGGGTGTGTCTGAGTGTGGGCCCACCTATGAATGCCATGGTGTGCACAGAAGCTCTCAGGAGTCCGTTCTCGCCCTCACTGTGTGGGATCAGATTCAGGCCATCGGGTCTGGTGGCAGACACCTCTACCCACTGAGCCATCTCGCCAGTCCTAGAAAACCACAGAGTCACTTCTGTAGCTAGTAGATTACAAGCTGCCCATCACTCCACACTGACTGTGTAATGCCTGGTGGCTCACCTCCCTCCCCTGCCCTGGTGCTCTGACGTAATACTGGATTCAGGTGCGCACAAGGCCTATGTTCTCAATCCCATACACCCAAGCACCTTGCCGATGATCCTATCCCTGCTTCCAAAGACTTGTACCCACACATATGCTATAATCTTATAAAGACACACCCTCCCCCACACACATATACACAAACACATCCCTGCCACCCTCTAAAATGGAACCCGGAGGCCTGATCCGAATGAGGCATATTATAAATAAAGCCCTTAAATCACACCACTTAGTCAGGGAAAGGGGTGTCATGTTTGCATCCTGCTTGTGAGTGCCCACAGAGGCCAGAAGAGGGCATACAATCCCTTGGGACCAGAGTTACAGAAGGTTGTGAGCTGCCATGTGGGTGCTGAGAATCTGACCTGGGTCTTCAGGAAGAGCAGTCAGTGCTCTGAAGCTGAGCCATCTCTCAGTCTCCCCAGTACACATTCTTACGTGATGACAAACAGGCTTGGGTGGAGTGGGGTGGAGTGGGTGGGGACGGAGTGATGTTACAGTTAGGATCTAGAATGTCTCTGAAAGGGCAACTTGAGAAAGGTTCAGCCTACCGTGATAGTCCTTTCTGAAGGTGGTGGGATCAACAGGGGCTGGGGCCTGATGTGGACAGGTAGGTTGCTATATCTGTCTGTCTGTCTCTGTCTGTCTGTCTCTGTCTCTGTCTCTCTCTGTGTGTGTGTGTGTATCTACATCCATGTGGAAACCAGAGATCTACATCAGAGTCTTCCCCAAGTTCCTCTAGGTCTTATGTTTAGAAACAGGCTCTCCCAGAGAACCTGGCCCTCACTCATTTGGTCAGCTGGCCAGAGGGTTCCAGGGATTCCCCCCTCCCCCCACCGCCGCCATCCTCACCTCCCCAACGCTGGGATTATAGGTGTGTCGCTTTTCCCAGCTCTTACACGGTTGCTGGGGATCCAAACGCAGATATTCATGATCACACAGCAAGCTCTTCGCTGACTGAGTCACCTCCCCAGCCCCAGAGCACATTTGTTCTGGATGCTTCCTCTCTCTCATCCTTATTCCTGGGCACCTTTAAGCCATCGTGTGCTCGGGGCCAAAGAGGTGAAGCTGTGCAGCACTGGGCTGGGGCCTCTGAAATTCTAAGCCCACACAAACCTTTCTCATTGCTATTCTATTTCCTTGGGAATTTTGTCATGGGGATGGTAAACTGATACTTGTGGTTTATTGAAGAAAATAGAAGCCCAGCAACTGCTCACAAATTAAATACTGTCACTTAGCAGGTTTCTAAATTAGACATTTTCTGCAAATAATAAACCCAACTTGCTGGAACTCCCCAAATGAAAACTCACCGATGTCATCCCAACCTGAGAAGAGGAAAAGTAACATAAAATAAGCTCCTATCAGAGACATCCTGAAAATACCTTTTTGAGAACATACTGAATATTTCAATCTAAGATTCTATACCTGCATACCAATTGTCACGTTATCTTTTGAAAAAAATATCCTTGAACCCCAAAATAATATCAAACCTATCCAGCAGGTCACTAGAACACTCAACTAGCCAGAACATAAACATCATATTACTAAAGTCCAGTCAGACAATTAAATCCAGTCCTCCATTCTAGCACCTCAGTTCCTTCAACCCCCAAGACAGGGTTATCCGGTAGCCCTGGCTATCCTTGAACTCACTCATTAGACCAGGCTGGTCCACCATGCCCAGCTAAACTCAGACATTTAAATGCTCAGAAACGGAAGGAAAAAGCGGCTGGCGCAAAGCACCAGGCGATAATTACTGCTCGTCATTGGCAGTCTTATCATTTAGGCACCTATGTAGCTACATAATTTTATCCAAAATAACGGTTCTTACAGTGTTGGTGCAAGGCCTATTTTACAGAGGAGAAAACCCAGCACAGAGAGGTTGAGTCACTTTCTCAGGAACACCAGCTAATAAATCTCATTTCTTAGCCATTATTCCCCACCGCCTTTTGCCAAACCAGATTGCAGTAGCTTATGCCACACTAAGAGATAATTTATAGACAGATAATAGAAATAAGAATAAATTGAAAAGTTGAGTTATAGTGGATTAAAGTAAAACTACAAGCAATAAAGCACCATACTAATTCACACTTATAAAATTGCCTCATGTTTATTCATATCCAGCTCATCCACATGTAAAAATTCCCCTTAAGTTTCTTACCTTTTCCTAGTAGCACTAGAATATACTATCTCTACTTGACATCGCAAAATGAATTTTTATGTAACCAGTATTCAAAAACAGTAACCCTCCCTCCTGGGGTTTTGTTCCAAAAGTCCATCCCTGCCCTGTGGTTGGAGTGAATCACCTCCCCACTCCTAGACGATGTTTGAAGTTCCTGGGAAAAGAGAAATTACCCTAGCTCCCAGACTACAGGGCAAGCCTGAGGCCAGGTTACTAATGCCCAAACAGAGAGGCCCACCAGCTGCACCTCCTACTGCCCAGCAAAGCTCCCACTGTTCCTTCTCAAGCCCATATCCTGCTGACCAGGGAGCAGCTCTTTTGAGAAACTGCTGGGAATTGAGCACTGGTAGCTCCAGCCCATCCCAAGCACAGCCTCTCTGCATGCTAAGATCTCGAAGCTGATTCACTCCTCCAGTCTTGGGCCATCTGCAGACACCGCTTTCAAACCCAGGATGAACTCACAGCACCTGGGCGGCTGCGGGCAGGAAGAAAGCCGGCAGAGTCCAGACCTGAGATCCAGATCAGTGCCTCAGCGGTGGGTGGGGTCTAATAGATGCCCAGCAGATGGAGACACCTGCTGGCTCCAGGGTCACGCTTGGGAACTGCTCCTTCAAGGGTTATGGGTCACAATTCTCTTAACCAAGCAGTTAATGGTATTTTTCACCAGTAAAAGAAACGGAAAACAGAATTATAGCTTGGTTAAAAGAGTGCTTGCCTAGCATTTGAAAAGTCCTGGATTTGATCCCCGGCAATGCATAAACTTGGGTATGTTGGAATATACCCGTAACCCAGCACTCCAGAGGTTAGTGAAGAGGATCTGAAGTTCAAGGTCATCATGGCTATACAGTAAGTTTGAAGTCAGCCTGGGCTACAGGTAACACTGTCTCAGAGAGAGAGAGAAGGAAGGAACAGGAGGGGCTAAATAGGGAGACACCGGGAGCTAGATTTATTAACATTTCTGGTCCTCCACTCACTACCAAGTAAAACCAGAATCACAGTGTACACACACCAGAATATAGTGAGTCTGGGGAGAGAGAAGAGAGGAGAATTCTTTAACCTTAGCATATCACTTAATCAAAAACAAGCCTGAAATTGGATTTGTTCCTGTGACTCCTGTCTTCTGACCCTGACCATGAATGCCTGGCAGAGGAAAAGAAGCCAGAACGGGAAGCACTAACAAAGACTCCGTGTTCAGAGGCTAGACTGTCTTCCAGTGCAGGGCAAAGAACCAGACAAACTTGGTTCGCTCTCTGTAGATTCACAACGGCATGGTCACACGGGCTACTGATTTGTCCGAGAGCCATATGCTATTGAGCAAATGGCACAATCATGTCAAAGATTCAAAACAAAATAGAAAATACTTACTAAGCCCTAGCTTAGTAAGATGCTTCTCACTATCACAATGAATTGAGAAGTTCGAAAAAAATAAACAGAAGTTGGGCATAGCGGCATATGCCTATAATCCCAGCACTTGGGAAGTTGAGGCAGGAGGCCCCCAGAAGTTTAAAGCCAGCCAGAGTTACACACCAAATACAGGGCTACCCAGGCTATACAGTAAGACCCTGTTTAAAGATACCAAAAATACCAGGCCTGGCAAGCCTGCGATGCTAGCATTTGAGAGGCGAGGCAGGAGGACCAAAAGTTCAACCACTAAAAGTAATTTTGGAGGGAAAAGTTCCATTTTGTGTTTGAGACTAAATGTTCCATTTTGTGCGTGAGACTGGAGCATCTTGGGATGGAGTCAGTCTCCCACAGGTACCAATGGACACATGCATCCAAATAAAATGTTTAAACTTATTATAGAGCTAAGAACTCAGCTCTCCAGACAAGTCACGTCACCTGTGGACAAATCGACATTTCTGTGCCACCATTTCATCATCAGTAAAAGGCAGGATGTTACTGTGTACCTTCTTATGAAATGTTATGAAAGCTAAATGAAATGGGAACATAATAGATATGTTATCAATATTAGTTATAGATGCTACCTTACAAACATTAAAATACATTAACATTATAATTGGGCTTCGCACTTTGCAATTATGTTCAGATTATATAAGAAGTACTAACAGGATAGACAGGCATCTCTCCCAACCCATTTACACAACTTCATCCTCTGCCACCTTTACCACAGTAATTAGCCCACGCTGCCCCATCCCTCTTCACACAGTACTTTTTCCCCTAAGCTCTTCTGCATTTAAGAGATCTAAGATTATCAAGGAAACAAGACCCAAAGCTGGAGACAGGAGACAGTTGACAGCCCTCAGTTTAAAAAATCCTTTTGAACTAAATTAAAATAAACGCGCATACATGTTGACAAAGGAGGCGCCCTCCAAGGTGATCAAACTGGAGACAGATGGCTAATCGCCACTCTGCTGAAGGGAGCACGGGAATGTGCATTTGCTTTTTCTTTTCAGTCTTTTCATTGCTGTTGTTTTGTTTTGGGCCCAGTGCCTTATCTGAGTTTGTCCAGCACCCACCCACTCACATATAGTCCCAGGAGAGTTTATTTCCTTTGTGAGGGAGAAAGCTAACCAGAACATTATAACATGTTCGTCCTATAGACATACTCCTCCACTTGACCCAAAAGGAATAAGAAACCCTTGATAACCATCTCCACACAGTGATCAGCTGTAAAGAACAGTACTGTTGTTATAAGAAGGTGACCGTAAACATAAAAAAATGGTTGGTTTTTCCAGAAGACAGTAATAAACTGCAAGACTTAATGAAGAGTCTACTAATGGTTCCCGAGCACACATCCTCCTAGACACTGTATCATGAGTGCAAGTTAGCAGATTACAAAGAACCAACCACCTGGAAAAGAAACACCAGAAATCACCAGGACAGTTGCAGCTTCTCCCTAGTTTCAGGATGAACACACGAGCTCCCCAGAACATCAAATAGCCAATGCAAAATAAGATTGTCAGAAACACACCCCAGAGCCTCTCCTGTTTAAGACAGGGTCTAGGTGCTTGTGACATGAAGAAATTCTTACAATATAGGCTGGGGTAGACAGTCAGAACTGACAACTATGTATAGAGAATGTGACCAATTGGGCTATTGGTGATGTTCAGTGATAAGAGTGTCTGGCATGTGCAAGGCCATGGATGCCACAGATAGATAGACAGATAGATAGAGATACATACTATCAATTGCTATACTTCAATAAATATTAAGATACATACATATGTGTGTGTGTATGTGTGTACAAACAGCAATATTCTCCAATATAATTTTTTTGTATTCTTTGTTTCTGCTGTTTAACTGGTTTGAAATTTAGGATAAATATACATTAATGTTCAAATCAGAAATGTGCCTCCTAAGACCTAAAGCTTTTACATTAACTTTGTCTGTTTTTTTGAGACATGATCTCACCATGTAGGCAAAGGTGGCCTCCAACTCATGATCCTCCTGCATCAGACTCCTGAAGGCTGGGCTCACAGACATGCCCATCACAGCTGACCTAAGTTTTCTTTTTATTTATAAAGAAGTAGGCTGTGTAACCACAAGTTGTTTCCGGATCCACACTTATTGACAATGTTTTTGGTTGTCTGTTGTTTTGGGTTTTCAAGACAGGGTTTCTCTGTGCAGCCATGGCTGTCCTGGAACTCACTCTGTAGACCAGGCTGGACTAGAACTCAAGAGATTCCCCTGCCTCTGCCTCCCGAGTGCTGGGATTAAAGTGTGCCACCACTGATAATGTTTTCACCAGCCACTTCTGTACAAAATCAGCACCGCCTTTTGATGTGAGGCTGGATCTCAGGTTAACGACTAAAGAAAAGTAACTCCAATGACCACAATTCCTTCCTATGCCTGCCATGCGTCACTGTTACAGTACCACTTAAGACATGGCAGTCAACAGGCAGACCTTGGGAGCCACTGCATTTATGTTTCAGACTGTAGGTCACTATCTTTCATAGTAAAACCCTCCCCACCAAATCCGAATGCACGCCTACCTAGATCACCATTCCTCCATCCCACAGGAGACATTCAGGCTCAACATCAGGATATCCAGATAGAAGGCATGCTGGCAAGCACTCTACTGACCCCGTTATTCCCCCAGTCCCACCTCCTTTCTTAAGGCAGGAAATGCTCAACCATCTCTTGAGAAGCTCGCATATAGATAGACCTAAAAACAAAAGCATTAACCATTTTTAAAATTTTAATAAGGGATTTAGCAACCTATCTGAATTTCATCTTTTTTTTTTCCCAATTCAATTGACTACTCTAACAACAATAAAATTGACCTGGCATTCACAAGTATGGTTTACAAGTAGTTAATTTTAGAAACCAACAAAAAGACATAGAGAAGAGCAGTGAAGATGACAGAGCAAACCCTGAAACTCTATGCATGGGAAGTAGAGGGAGAACACACCAACACTTTCCTGTTTGTGTGAAGAAATCTTGGAAAGCTACAGAAAAAGAGCGAAGAGCTGGCAGAGGGCTGGAGGGTCAAGGCAGAAGGCCATCAGCAGGAGTGATGCCTTTCTCCAAACACCCTTGGAAGTATATTTTTTGGACATGGTATTCCTACTCAATAAACTCAATGAAAGTGCATGTGATGTCTATCCGAGCTGCACACTGATCACCACAGACCTCAGCACTCGTGAAGTAGGAGTAATGAATGCAGCCCTGGGCTCCGGAGTCCACCAGCTGATTAATTAGTACAACGGATATCCTGAGAAATACAGGCTGGTTTCCTCATCTGTACATAATCCAGCAGCCAGACTGTCAGCTGGGAGCATCCGCGGGGAAAAGTCCGCAACACCTCAACTGTGATAACTCAGCTTTGGTGTGATCACGCATAATCCAATTACGCAGACCAGTGCCTACTTAACTAGATTCCTCCAACTCTCAGTCTGTGCCCTCGGAGCATTTTTTATCAGATACCTAACTTAGCCAGATAGAAGTACCAAACTCATCCCGGCTCAAGCTTTTGCGGGTTGCTGATAACACACCGTTTTTTTTTGTTTTTTGGTTTTTTTCCCAATCAAAATGGGGAAGTATGATGAACGATTTCCCCCATGGGAACGATCTAAATCAGTGGTCTGTCCCTTCAAAGTAAAACATTGCTTTCTATGTCTGTGAAAGCAATCCAGAATAAGGGACAAAAATCACCACCACTCCTGGTGGGGGTGTCTCATACCAGAGAGGTTCTGCTTGTCTTTGGGTGGGTTGTCTTGTTTTAGAAAAGGTATCCAATATTGCAGGATGTCCTTGAACCCCCGGTCCTCCGGCTCTACCTCCCAGATTCCAGGATTACAGGTATTTGCCAACACATCTGGCTTCTGCTTGTTTTTAAAACATAATTTTTAGAAGAAGATAAGCTGTAAATGTTTCAAGCCATAACTTCGTATTCACAGGCTGCTGCCATCCCAACAACCTATAACAGGTCTTTTGAGACAAGTGTCCCCTAAAAATGGCCATTTCTAACTCAGAACAGATCTTCTAGAGCTAGTATAAGACTTGCATTTGCAGGGAGGAGGATTTTGAGTTTCTGGGAAGACTGGACTGCTTAGCCAGATCGCAACTCAAAAACAGAAAACAACAACAAAAGACTACTGTCCGATTGACTTGGGGATCAAGGCACTAGCCCCACCATGCACTCCATGAATGTGTAGCCGCTCCACCACCTGGACAGATTCCTAATACACAACAGCCTGGTATTTCCAAAACTTGGTTTATCACAGCCACCTGGGGACCTTGTTGGCCCAGACTGTTCCTGGCTTCACACCAGCCTCTGATTCAGACTCTCCAGGGGCGGGGTCTGAGAATCTGGTTTTTTTTTTTTTTTTAACAGAGCCCGGGTGATTGTTCATGACTCAGACCATGTGGGAAACAAGGAGATGAATGAAACGGCCCTCGTGGTTCCAAAAGGCCCCAGAAAAGCAGAGAGCTGAGCAGTCAGTGCTGAGTGGAACCAGGGAATAGGGCTTGCGCAGAGGACTCAAGAAAAACCCAGGACCAGCCGCCACGCAGGCAGTGGAGGCATTGCCGAGAGGGGGTTTTTCCACTGCTTGGAGGTTCAGTGAGAACTGAGCTGGCTTCCCAGCTCCCACAATGGGAGGAAACGGAGAAAGGGCCTGAGAAAGAAAAAGGACATCCACATGAGGGTCCCAGATGGGCTGGCAGTCCCAGCCCCCAAGCTCAAGTTTGTGCAAGACAGAAAGGAAGCCCTATCCCCATTCCTGTCATAGACTACAGATGCTTCCAGAATCTGGGCAGGATGTTTGGATTTCCAATCGGTAACGTTTTCACATTTATCTCTCCCACCGGTTCTCCTCTGGATTTGGTCTGCTCTCATCTTCCAAGAGACAGTAGCCCAACCTCCTGGACCAACCATCAGTGGGACAGAAGGGCACGAACGTGCACATAGGTGCTACCTCAGTTGTCCCATCATTAAGGCAAAAGCGGCAAATGTGGAGTGTCCACTGTGTGCCAGGGTTCTCACTGAACCATGCATACTGGTCTCACATCTGCCCATCTGCTAGTACTTTACTGGGGGGGGGGGGGGGCGGCAAGATGGTTTAGCAGGTGAAAGCACTTTCTAAGCAAGCTTCGCGACCTGAGCTTTGGAACTGGAACTCTGTGGCAGTAGGAGAGAACAGGCTCCCACAGGTTGCATGTGTATGTAGGTATGTGTATGTGCATTTGCGCATGCTTGGTGTGCATGCATGCGTGCACGTGTGCACGCACATACACACACACTTTTTTTTTTTTTAAGGAAAGAGTCCAAAAGGCCTTTTGTAAGACATGGTCGCTCTATGTTGCTCAGACTATGCCACTACACCTTTTCAGACTTCGTGATTTTTTTTAACTTCAAAAATACATGACGGACTTTTTCTTTTACGGATAGGGTCTTTTGTAAACCAGGCTAGCCTCTAACCCTTTAGGTAGCTGATGATGGCCTTGAATTCCTCACCTTCCTACCTCTGCCCCTCAAGCGCTGGAATTATAGCCTTCCACAGCTCTGCAACTCTGGGGCGGGAACTCACTCAGGGGCTGCAGCCCACTAAGCAAGCATGCTGATTTAGACACGTTTCTCTTTCTAGTTTCTCTTCCCGGAAAAAAAGGAATGTCATCATTTGCAGTTGGCTCAGGTAGTATTGGGAATGTACCACACGATGTTAGAGCAGGCTGACCCGTGATGCACCCTGCCTGAAGAGCATTGAATTCCTGTGTCCCATATGGGTTCAGCCTTGGCCTAAGCTGCCAGTCCTCCTCATGGGGCCTCCATGGGGCTGTCCTCTTTCTTTCACAAGCCCTTTAGCCTCTATTTCCTCCTATTGTGGGAACATGTCACAATTCCACAAGGAAAGGGAATAAAGCCCAGGACCTCCATGCCCTCTCCTTGGGAGTTCACTGAAAGACAAGCTCCACAGCCACAGTTTTCCAAAACACTGCCATGGGGAACACTGAGAAATGTGGGCTACCGGGAGCCCGCATAGTGGTGCATGCCTGAGATCCCAGCCTGTGGGAAGCGGAGGCAGGAGGATCAAGAATTCTAGGCCAGCCTAAAACTACTTAAGACCCTGTCAAGAAAGAAATGGGGTTGGGAAAAAGGGAGGGAGGGAGAGAGAGAGAAAGAGAGAGAGAGAGAGGGAGAGAGAGGGAGGGAGGGAGAGAGAGAGAGAGAGAGGGAGAGAGAGGGAGAGAGAGGGAGGGAGGGAGAGAGAGAGAACCAATGCAAGCAATTCACAGAAGTGGCAAGGCCATCGGCACACTTAAGTTGATTTTGAATTTCAATTTCTGCAGAATTCATTTGTGCCAGGGTACAAACTAATTTGAGCAGAGACAAAATTAAATAAGTTTCTCGGCCTCTGAGTTAGATGCAAGGCGTCTTATATTTTACTTACAATTTGACTTTTTTTTTCCCAGAGTAGGGTGATATAGTAGCTGTGATGGTAGAGGATTAGTCTGGCATGCACAAAGCCTTGGGTTCAATCCCAGTGTCAAGTAAAACCAAGCATAATGGCACAGGCCTGTCATTTCAGTACTTGGGAGGTAGAAACATGGAAATCAAGGTTGTCTGCTATATACAGAGTTTGAGGCCAGCCTAAGGATATGTGAAACTGTCTCAAAACAAACAAACAAACCCTTTTTTGAAACAGGGTCTCGGTATGTAGCAAGGTTGGCTTCAGATAAGCAGCAATCCTTGATTCGGCCTAAGTGCAAGCATGCACCACCATACCCATCAAAATTTACTTTTCTTTAAGGTCTTTAAAGTCTGCAGAAGTGGCTGTTCTTCCAAAAACCTGAAGTTCCATTCCCAACACCCAGGTCAGGTGGCTGACAACCACGTGTAATTCTAGTTCCAGGGCACCCAGGACTTCTCGACACTGCAGGTACCCACACATATGGAATATAGTGCCTTATTTTCTGCTTTCAAATCTTCTTCCAAAATATTAAGGAACTCAACTATTTCCTTTTTTATTACATTTTCCCCCTAAGAGGTTAGAGAGGTGCCTCAGTTCCTAGCTTTCACGTCAGGTGGCTCACAACTCTGTAACACCAGCTTAAGTATCTGATGCCTCCGGTCTCCGTGGGTACTGCACTCATGTGCGTGTGCACACACGCACACACACACACACACACACACGCGCTTTATATATATTTATATAGAATTAAAAATAAAGTCAGGCAATGGTGGCATATGCCTTTAATCCCAGAACTCAAGAGGAAGAGGCAGGTAGATATTCATAAGTTTCGAGGTCGGTCTGGTCTACAGAGTGAGTTCCAGGACAGCCAAGGCTAACCAAGAAACCCTATCTTGAAAAACAAACAAAAATAACTTTCTTAAAATGTTTAAAATGTCTTCATTTACGACTTCTCATCCTAAAACAATACATGCAGACTAAATTAATGTGAGATTTGTCTCTACATTATCATATAACATCGACATAGGAGGCTTTGTATACTTCCCAAGAATCAGCAGGTAGACTGCAGTCTTGCAACAAAGGATACACCCTCCTAGCTCAAAACCTAACTCCCTTTTTACTAATCTGAGCGTATGGCAAATGCATTTAAACACAGGTCTCTTTCCATAATGAGACTGGCACTTTTTAAGTCTGAGGAAGAGAGCATGAGTGTGCTGTGGGCAGAGTACGCACGAACTTAATACAAGTACCTGCCTGATGCTTGGAAAATGACTAACTCCCCGGCGTGTGAACCCACACATCCACATGCCAACACGTCAATAAAACACATCCTGACTGTAATTTAGAAGGCCCTGGGTTTCTCATACTGAAAATAAAAACAAATGAATAAAATATTGATGGAAGAAAGGTCCTTTTAATCATAAATACTCAATCATTTTAGCATAAGGATCTAAAAAGAGATTTCTTCTTCTTCCTCCTCCTCCTCCTCTTCTGAGACAGGGTCTTCTTATCTATACCCCCACCAGACTAGGCAGACAATTCTTATTAATTTTTGAGACAGGGTCTCTCTACATAGTTCTGGCTGTCCTGGAACTTACTATGTAGGCCAGGCTGGCCTTGAACTTGCAGAGATCTGCCAGCCTCTGCCTCCCAAACGTTGGAATTAAAGGCGTGTACCACCACACCATTGTGCGATGTTTTACTCTTTTGGCTTTTTGGGAGGCCCACCACCAAGCAATTAAATAAATCACACATGGAGGCTTATTCTTAGTTATGAATGCCCAGCTTTAGTTTGGCTTGTTTCTTGCCAACTTTTCTTAAATTATCCTGACTACCTTTTGCCTCTGGGCTTTTATCTTTCTCTGTCTCTGTATACCTTTCTTTACTTCTTACTCTGTGGCTAGCTGGTTGGCTGTGTATCTGACCCCTGATGTCCTCCTCTCCTTGTTCTCTTGCTCTTCTTTTGCCTCGTTTCTCCTTCTATTTATACTCTCTGCCTGCCAGCCCCACCTACCCTTGCTCCTGCCTCACTATGGGCCATTCAGCTCTTTATTAGGACCATCAGGCGATTTAGACAGGCCCAGTCACACAGCTTCACAGCGTTACACAAATACAGCGTAAACAAAAGTCACACACCTGAAAGTAATATTCCCAACACCACACCAGGCATAGGCAGGCAATTCTTAAGGACAGGCACATAGAAAAAAATTTGAAAAAAAAAAATTGCTTGATCTCACACAGGCTGCTTAGCCTAATGGCACAGTCTGCCCACTCTGCTACCATCAGTTTTTGTAAGGAATTTAGGAACTCTCCAGGGGTAAAGGTGGGTAGAGACCATACTTCCACCAACACCGCTACTAGTGTGTGGCATGCTTCAATGAAAGCAAGTCTTATGCCAAGCTTACCGGACATACATGTAAGAGTGAGCCAGCACCTGTTCTTAGAAGTTCAGTGACGTCTTCATCACCGCTATGTCTTTAGTACACCGCCACTATACTATAGCGACTCATCCTGATGAAGAAGGAAAGATGGTCATCCTGAGACCTGACACTGCTGGTCAGAGGACGACGGTCAGTCGAGAGTGTGGTGTGACGCAACCCCCACCTAGAACACTGCTCAAGTATTAGCCCACACCGTTTACCAAATTCTTAGACCTGTTTACACTAAGACGATGCCTATACAATGTTTCTGCCAAAGAGCTACCCTTTTCAGAGGGAAGCCAGCTGCTAGAGACAGAAAGAGCCTGGCACATGCTAAGTGCATGACCCACCACTGGGCTACCCCCCACCTCGCTGTCTATCTTCAACGCCATCCATCTCAGTTCTAAAAATGATACAGAGCATACCAGGTCCGCTGTGCATGAGCACACCAGTAGCACAGCAAAGCCCTCTCAATGAAGGTGGGGGGAAGATATTTCACTCTAGAACTATTTCTTTAAAAGGCTAACAAATTGCCCTTTCCTATTCTCTTTACACAGGCCTTCATATTCGCCCAACAAGTTCTTTGTTGTTGCTGAGACCGGGTTTCAGGGGCTGGCCTCAAACTCACTATGTAGCCTGGAAGGCCCTTCACTTTCTGATCTTCCTCCTTTTGTCTCTCAGGGGCTGAATTTCAGGCATGTGCCACTACATTCAGTGTTAGGGATTAAACCAGTTTCATGCACGCTGGGCAAGCAAGCTACCACTGAGCTACATCCCCAGTCCCAATAAGGGCTTTTAAGACAACCTGAAAAGAGCTCAGAGCAGAAATCACGAGACTTACTCTGTCCTATTTATTAGTGCCTTTTACGAGTCCTAGAACTTTCATTTCTTCATCTATGAAATGGGCTTTAAAAATACAGCCTCGCCTTTCTATTTCACGTGGTTATGGAATCACATAAGAAATCTGAATGACAGGTTTCTAAGACACAGGCATACTTCACAGGAGGGTGACTGTTGTTACGGAAAGCAGCAAACGGTGAGCCTGGGCAACACTGTGCTTCTTAAAGGAAGCTGGACAAAGACGACGGGCGGCAAGAGTACACTTGTCTGGAATGTTCAGAGCAATCAAATCTACAGCAGCAGAAAGTATATTTGCGGTGGCCCAGAGATAGTTAGGTCAAGAGGAAAGGGAGAATGGATCCCGTGATGGGGTTCTTTCACGACCATGGAAATGTGATAATATAGACTGTGGTCAGGCCGCACATCTCTGAGTGCACAAAAACCACTGGCCTATGCTCTGTAAACGGGTGAATCCAGGGAACTGTATCCCAGTTAGACTATTGTTGAGGCAAAGCCACAGGCCTATAATTCCAGCTACTTGGAAGTGTGAGCCTTGAGAATAGTGAGTTCAAAGGCTGTCTGGGCTACAAAGTGACTAAAGGCCATGGACAACCTGTAGAAATGCTGTCTCAGAATTTAAAAATAAAAAGGGTGGTGGTCTGGGGATACAGCTCAGTGGTAGAACACTTCCTAACATGCGCTAAGTCAAATCCAAAGTACAGGGGGTGGAGGAAACATACTTCCACAGACCTTAATAAAACATGGCCACTAACAGAGTACCTGTTGACCTCTGCACAATAGTCTCTTGATTGCTAACAGAGCCCAGACATAACCTTTCATATTTCTGCCTGTTGTTCCTATTTTCAATAAAGCCGTATTTAGTCAAAAGCAAAACTGATTAAGTTTTACTTCATAGAGACAGAACCAGTGAGAAGGTTCAAGGGGTAAAGGTGACTTGCTGTCAGTCCTTGAATTTGAGCCTTGGGTCCCACAAGGTGAAAGGAGAAAACACTGCAGTAAGTTGTCCTCTGACTTCCACACATGTGCACATGTGCCATGGCCAAGTGCACACACATGCAAACACACACACACTCACACACGAAATCACATGTTAAAGATCATTTTTAAAAAACTTAAATATATGCACTAATATCACATTCTAGTCACTGCGCTAAGCTCTGTAAAAATAAACATGCTGCCATCCTTGACTTTGAACAACTTGTTTGATGGCTGAAGGAAGTAGGTGAAAAGACCCAACTTCCGTCCCTTGTAAATGCAGTGTTAAGAATGAACACACACACACACACACACACACGGGGTTTATTAGACCAGTGTGTAGGCTGTGTTCCAGCTAGTCTAACAATGACTGTTTACCCATAGAAAATCCAGGGATCCAGTAGTTGTTCAGTCCACAAGGCTGGATGTCTCAGCTGGTGTTTAGTAGACGCCAGAATCCCAAAGAAGTAGTCTCTAATGCCAGGGAAGGGATGGACTCGCCAGTGAAGAGCGCGAACAAGCAAGCAAAGAGAAAGAGTTTCCATCTAACTATGTCCTTTATATAAACTGCCACCAGAAGGTGTGGCCCAGATTAAAGGTGGATCTTCCCACCTCCAAAGATCTGGATTAAAAGTGGATCTCCCCACTTCAAATGATTTAATTAAAAAAAAAAATCTCTCACAGGTGTACCCAGCCACTTCGGTTTTAGTAAATTGCAGGTGAAGTCAAGCTGACAACAGAGAGCAACCATTACAGGGTCCATTCTGGATCTGTGGGACCACTTTCCCCAACAATGGGATCATCAGATAGCATCAGAGGCATCTTCACTGGCCATG
This sequence comes from Ondatra zibethicus, assembly GCA_004026605.1. Classification (NCBI taxonomy): domain Eukaryota; kingdom Metazoa; phylum Chordata; class Mammalia; order Rodentia; family Cricetidae; genus Ondatra; species Ondatra zibethicus. The sequence continues at coordinate 53,068 of PVIU01006821.1, forward strand.
GACGAGCAGGAATATGTGCTTTTCCTAACTTGAGTTTTGTAGGACTCCTTACCTATGACATTTGAAGGCAAGCCTGAAGAAATCCTCCTCCTAACCCTTAGAGCCGGCAGGACTGGCCCAGGGGCCTAACATGCTGATCTAGTGTTCCAAACAGTCCCTGTTGTTCGGATTATTCCACTACCATCTCACATGGTGGCAGACACTGGCAGCCATGAATGGACTGGCTTCTGGCCCTCTTAGCGTTTGTGCTGCTGGGAGTCTGCTACTTTCTCCATGGGAGACTCATTAACAGGTTTGTCTTACCAGAGGGATGAAATTAAGGTTCACAGGCAGCCCAAAGACAGTTCATGGAATGTGTCTACACTTTGGTCCTTGTTTCCAAACACTCCTAAAGAGAAGATATACACACACTGGACAGCAGGCAAGTCAGTCAGAGGTATGGGCTCTAGCCCTCAGCCAGGACGAATGGCTTCAAGACTTTGGGCCTGGATTTCTTCTCTGGTTATGAGATTATGAAATCAGGGGCAATTAATTCCCAGTGCAAAGGTCCACAATGGAGGATGTGACTTGGAAGACCTGGTTTAAAAGGACCAAGATGCCGGGCGGTGGTGGCACTCGCCTTTAATCCCAGCACTCGGGAGGCAAAGGCAGGCGGATCTCTGATTTCGAGACCAGCCTGGTCTACAAGAGCTAGTTCCAGGACAGGCTCCAAAGCCACAGAGAAATCCTGTCTCGAAAAACCAAAAAAATAAATTAAATAAATAAATAAATAAAAGGACCAAGACATCAGGCACAGCTGTGCACACCTTTAATCCTAGCACTCAGAGTTCAAGGACAGGCATAGTGGTGCACACCTTTACTCCTAGCACGCAGAGTTCAAGGACAGTCACTCTCCACAGACTGGAACTGCAGGTATGAACCATTGTGTTAGGCAAGGCATTGTTTTCAAATACTCCTGCAGATGATAAATTGAATGAATGTATAGGTGACTCATAGCTTGTGAGCATACAAAAAGTTGTATACAAAGATGGGGCCAAATCTAATAATGTCTTTAATAACTCGTCTTTTTGTATGTATGCACACCTATGGTCTCAGGAGTTTTGTTAAAGCCTTCTTTCATGACCCTATGAAAATGATCAACCAGGATTACTGGTGTGAAATTAAAGCCACTTAAGATTAACACGCTCATGAACACTTTGAAGAGTTACTTCAGTCACTTCGAGAACAACTTTAGGGAGAATTCAGGGGACTGCTGGGCAATATAGCTTATTGGAATACACACATATTCAAGGAAAAGAAAGGGAGCTGGAGGTGACATCTTTGCGTGTAACAACATTTGAGAGTTGGAGGCAGAATAATCTAGAGTTTAAGGCCAGTCTGGACTACGGAAGACTCCGTCTAGAAGAGGAAGGAGGTGTGGAAGGGGAAAGATGAGGAGAGGGAGGAGAAAATATATTTAAATGCAAAACAAAACTAGCAAAGAAAGTTTTAACATCAAGGAATGTTGTTTATTTTTCTTAAAAATTAGTTTCAAGATTGTAACTGGCCTTATTTAGCAACTGCAGGATAGGGCAACACTCCATTCCATGCACTAGAGTGTGTCCCCCTTGGTTTGTTTACTTCCCTTAGACTTGTTCACCCACCCAGCAGCTAGATCTGTCTCACTACATTGCATGTCAGGGATGTAATTCTCCTTCACCCAGGTACACACGCTCTACACAGAAAGGGCACGGACACCAACAGGTTTACCAGGCAGACAGTGAAAGGCCCCTAGGACACAATATCCATATGCTCAAGATCCTCAATCACATGAACTAAATATATCTGATTTTGTCCCCAACAAATTATTAGATCACTTTGACTCCCTGACTCCCTCACCCCCTCCTACTCTCCTGGGTTAGAAGCTGTCCACGGCTTATAAGGATGTGTTTTTAGCACACTCTATATAGAGCCAACCAAAAATGTAAAGCTTATTATATAAATGCACAACCTGGAAAGAGGCATTTCAGTGGCATGCAGTAAGTTTAAATTAGTGAAAATCTGAACTCCTAGGCTGCAAGATAGTTAAACCTGACTCAGGTTCTCTAGCAAGCCGGAAAACAAGCTACCTCGGATTACGTATGGAATGATTCTAAGTGAGGCCATTTTTCATGCAGAGCTGCTGACATCTAGGCGTGGGTTGTTACACCAGTATCTCCCCTCCCACCCTGCAATCCATCAACCATCCCCAATTTACTCTTTGCACTAAGTGTTATGACCGAGGCCACGTACTGAAAAGGGAGAAACCACCCAGACATCACACTGAAAGTTTCTCTGTTTGAGCCAGCAGGAAATTCCAGTCGCTTCATTCATCAGGGCCAGTTAAAGCCGCTGAAATGAAATGCGCACATGGAGATTACTATGTCAGGACATAGGCTTAATTTGGTGATGGGGGGGTTGAAGAGGGCCAAACAAAGACAGAATCCCAGCTCAAGGTCAAGGTCTTAAAAATAATAAAGAGTGGATGGTCAGTCTGGGAGGAAATAAAACTTCAAAGCCAAAAGAAAAAAATCCTCAAGTTAGCACGCTTTTCTTTGTAGGTAAGGCCACTTGTCCAATATGCAACAGGCAGCGGTGACAAGCCATCCCAACGCTCGCTGCAGTCCCCAGAGATTGACCACAAACAGATCCTCCTAAAGTGTGAAGCCGCGCTATAACCATCCTATATCCCCTGACGTCTCCGACGGGATACCATTACGTTTTGCCCTAAGTGTGGCTGCTGTCAATTTCCCACTGACAGAGCAGTGGGATGAGCCATCCCAAAAGACACACTCCGCGCCCACTCCACCAAAGCAATCTCCAGGAAGCCAGAATCGGGGCTCGCCACACGCTCCTGCCACCTGCACTGCCTCCCACCCAAGTCCACCGACACCTATGGGCTCCCAAAGAGGCCGGAGAGCTGAGCCTGGGCCGCCAGGGGGCGGGAGGCAGCAGCTGGCCAAGCGCCTCGGTGCCGCGGTGCCCTCCCCGGGGCCATCAGCCACTCACGGATTTTCACTCGCCGGTGGTCCAGGCGCGCGGCGGCGGCATGCAGGGCGTCGAGGCGGCGGTGCAGCTCAGCGGTGCGGTGACCCAGCGCGGCCGCCTGGCCCTCGAGTTCCCCGAAGATATCCCCGGCGCAGCGCGACAGGTCGGCCAGCTGGGCGAGCAGGCAGACCAGAGTTTGCGAGCTGACCTGCTCCAGCGAGCGGAAGAGCGGCGCGCCCGCAGCCCGAGCCACCGCCGCCTCCTCGGGCCGGCGCAACCGCGCGGGTTCCACGCTCCGTTGGTGGAAGGGCATGGCTGGGCACGCGGGGCGCCGGGGGACCGGCGATCACGGCGTTCACGCCGGGCCCCGAGGGCGATGGGCGCGGGTCCGCATCCAACACAAAGGAGAGTCCCGGGGCAGTTGCAGCGGGGACGAGGCCGGGCGGCGAGGAGGCACGGGGACAGCTCGGAGACCCTAGCCGGGTGCCGCGCGGCGACGTGCCTCCTCCAGGGCTCCGGAGCAGCGCGGTCGAGGAAGTTCCCGGAGCAGTTCCCGGGCGGCCGCGGTGGGTCCCGCTGGAAGTTTGCAGGCAGGAAAGCGCCGCCGCTCCTTCCCTCCCTCCGGATTGGAGAGGGAGGAGGAAGCGGGGGAAGTGCCGCCGACACGGGCGCGAGGGAGGGCGGCGGGAGAAAGGGAAGGGGGAGGAGAAAGGCCGGCAGGGAACCACCTGCGGCTCCCGCGCCCGCCGCGCCCCGCGCCCAGGCCGGCGGCCACCCGGCGCCCCAGCGCACTCTGCTGGGGCGATCGAGCAGTCCCCGAGCTCCCGGGACGCCGCCCACGCCCCCAGCCGAGCCCCCGGGCGCCGGGGCCCAGTCCCCGCCCGCAGCCCAGGCCCGAGTGGGGCGCAGCAGGACGCCGCGGAGGCGGAGGCGCCGGGACCACGGGGCCAACCCGGATCCGGCTGCTCACCTGTGCTGCCGCGGTGGCGGCTGAGTCTCTGTCTTGCTACCCGGGGAACGCCAGACGGCCTGTCTGGGTCTTCCTAGTCTCTCCCCTGCAAGGCTGCCAAGACTTCTGGGATGCTTTGGTGGACCTAGAAGAAGACCTCAATCTGTCACCGAGTAGTCAGGAGTTAGGCTGCCAACTAGGAATATGAGTACAGAGGAGGGAAAGGAAAAAAACTCCGAAGACCTCTTCAGAATGCTTCAAGAGTTTTTCTAGGTGTTTCCCTAGTGGCTTCCTGTCCTTCATATGGGCAGACATAGTTGCCTGTTTCATCCAGTCCCTCAAATGTTTGAGTTAGGTTACTAGAACCTAGAACCCAGATTCCAGGGCCTGGAAGATTATAATCATGAGACACCCAACTAACTCAACCCTTCTGCTAAGAAGCTTCTGAGGAGACTGGGTCCAATATCCCTAAACTCAAGATCACATTAGCCTCATCGCTGTGTTTGCTCTCAAAAACCCAAAAGGAAAAAAGAAAAACAAAATATTTAGTAGACAAACTTTTCCCACCTTCCCTGTGTTGTACAGCAGCTTGTTTTGCTGGTTTTTTTTTTTTTACAATATATAACATTAATGATCTCAGATCACCTAGTAGGACCACCTGCAGGGTTGAGAGCAAAAAAGGTGCTGTCCTTTTTTAAAAAATCTTGATATGAAATACTATAAAAGTCTTGAAGTGAAAAGGCGATGTTCCCACCGGCTCTTCTCTGACATCATGAGACCATGAATAAGAGTTTAAACGTCAGTGTAAGCCAGTCTACTGGTGGCCCACACCTGTAATCAGGAATTCACGGCCAGCTGCAGCTGACCTACATTGTGAGACTGCCCCAAAACAATACTAAAATTCTATACGACATTATATCCGGGCTTATAGTGAACTATTCAGTGCTTTCAAGTATATTGAAGATCCTGCAAATGCACCACAGTCTGTTTGGCGCAAGTAGTCACTCCTCACGAATGGTTCTCTTTGCTCCCCAAGCCCATGCTAGCCACAAGCAACCCTTGATCCTGTGTTTTTTACAGGCTGACCTACTCCAGCTATTTCAGATGGAAGGAATCAATCAATCTGTGATCTTTTGTGGCTGGCATCTTTCTCATGTTTTCAAGGTTTATTCATGTTATAGCCCCCCAGTTCCTTTTCATGGCTAAATAATACCCCATTGTTGTGGATAGGCTGTGCTGTGTGGATCCACTCAATGAATGAGCATCCAGGTTTCTGCTTACTGACTGCTGTGAGTAATGGCATAAACACTCACCTCCAGGCTTTGGCGTAGACGTCCACTTTCCTGTCTCTCAGGTATACATACCTGGGAGTGGAATTGCAGGGTCATATAGGAACTCTGTGTTTAGCCCTATGAGGAATTATGGGCTGTGTTCCCAGGCGGTGGCACCATTTTACATTCCCACCATCAGTGACTGAGGATTCCACCTCTTCATTAACCCTTGTTTATTATCGCTCATTACCATTACAGCCCTTCTACTGGATGTGTCCTGGTTTGTGTTTCCCTGAGAGCCAGTGATACTGGACGTCTCTTCATGTGTTTATTGGCCACTTGTTTATCGCTGGGAAAAGATGATGCTGGGGGAAAACAAATCTGTTCAGGTTTTTACTCTGGTTTTTTGTGTTTTGTTTCTGTGGTGGCTCAGAACTGGACCCAGGGGTTTTCAGTGCTCTATCGCTGACCCAAATCTTTGGCTCCCACCCCTTTCTGAACTGGATGCCTGCCATCATTATGATGTAACAGGCCTTTACATATATTTGTATCCAAATCCCTTATATACAACATTTACTTACAAAATTCTATTGAGACTCAATTGATCATTGTTATTTAGTTTAATTAAGCATATTGTCTTATCCCTTAATTGGAAAATATGGTTCAGCTGTGTTCCCATGTAACTTAATAAGAGAGCAAAGATATTTTTGTGAGTTTGTAATCCTGGAGCAATCCCAACGTTTCTTTTTTTTTTTTTTTTTTTTTTTTTTTTTTTAGCTGAGTATCAGACCCAGAGCCTCCAATATGCTAAGCAAAATTTTCTATCACCAAGTTAGAACACTAGCCCCTCCATCTTTTATCAGTGATGGGGCCTGAGCTCAGGGTCTCAAGGATGCCAGGCAAGTACTCTACCACTGAGTTACATCCCCTCTTGTTGTATTTAAAATCTTTTTAATTAGTTGATTAGTGACTTAGGCATGGATCTGCCACTGAGCAAGTGTGGAAGTCAGAGGGCTGCCTTTAGGGACTGGTTCTCATCCTCCATCTCATGGAGACGGGGTCTCTCCTACTCCATCAGCTGCACTGCATACCCTAGGCTAATTGGCCTGTGAGCTTCTGGATCAGTGTCTCCATCTTGTCATAGGAGCACCAGGATTACAGATGTGCTCTGCCACGTCTGGCCTTAAGCAGCAAGAGGTTTTTCTGTCTGCATTGTCTCTCCAGCTCTTTTGGAAGGGTGTTTATTGTTGTTGTTGTTGTTTTGTTTTGTTTTGTATTTTTGAGACAGGTTTCATGCTGTCATCCTAGCTGGCCTTAAATTCACAGCAATCATACTTCAGCTTCCTAAGTGCCAGGACTACAGGTGTAAACCCACTGTGCTCAGGGGCGTGTGTGTGTGTGTGTGTGTGTGTGTGTGTGTGTGTGTGTGTGTGTGTGTTTTGAGACAAGGTTTCTCTGTGTAGCCCTTGCTATCCTGAAACTCTTTGTAGACCACACTGGCCTTGAACTCAGAGATTCCCCTGCCTCTGCCTCCTGAGTGCTGGAATTAAAGGCATGTGCCATTATACCTAGCCGTTAAGCAGATTTTTAAATGGGTGATGAAAGCCAACATTTAAATTACTTTATGAATATAGGCCACGAATTCTGTTTATTCCACGTTTTGGTTGTGTCTAGAATTTAAGTTCAGCTTCTCAATGAAGTCATTTTATCAGCTTTTTTTTTTTTTGGTTTTTTTTTTTTTTTTTTCAGAAGTGAGATGTAGTGATGAAATCCCAGCGCTCAGGAGGGTGAGGTGTCATTGAGTTCAAGGCCAGCCTGGCCGACTTAGCAAAACCCTGCTTAAGAAGGAGGGAAGAAAGCAGGGAGCAGGAGGGGGCTGGGAATGAAAGGCTCGCTTTCTGTAATTAAAACCTTTCCCAATTCCCAGCAGGAGCCCTTTGTGAGCAGAATTATAGGAGCTGTGTTCCCACTCCCCCAGTCAGCTGGCAACCATGCTATGGGGTAGGAAGAGTGGTGGAGTGCAGGGGAGGCTGGGCTGCAGTCCTGGGATGGGGCTCACAGCACACTCTGCTTAGGCGTGCACTGTTGGAATGTGCTCTTTTCTGAACATGTCTGGGCCCTCCCTGCAAGCGAGGCCATGCTACCTGACACGGGCTGTGGATGGATCCTGATAGCTTCATCTACCCCAAGCGTGGTGTTCCGCTTCTCAAAAGCTCTTGTTCAGGTCTTTTCTACCTTCACTAGGACTTTTCAGATAGGCGGAGTCAGAGAGAAGCCATATACCTGCCTGCCAGAGACAGCCGCCTCCACTGGAGCTCACCAGAACCTTGCTGGTAGGTCACAGCCATGCTGTGATACACAGATGAATAGAAATTGGTTAATCTCAGATAGAAGAGTTAGCCAGAAATACACTTAAGCTAATGGCCAAATAATATTGCAAATGATATAGTCTCTGTGTGTTTATCGTGGGACCGGGCGGGACAGCAGCCTCCCCAACAACTGAGAGGTGAGGATGCTGAACTCCTAGATTAATCCTGCTGATGGCTTCTTACTGTGGTGGCATTATTGGGAGGTAGGAAAATAGAGTTTGGGGTCTGGTTGGAGAAGTAGGTCACTGGGGGCATGGTTTGGAGGGTATGTCTGCTGTTGCCACTTCCTGTCTCCTTCCCATAGGCACCCCCCCCCCGCCCCCGGCATGTGTCTCTGCCTTGCCACAGCCTAGAAGCAGTGGAGCAGAGCAGTCAAGGACAGAAAGATCTGAAACTGTGAGCCACATTAAATAAATACTCTAAAACCAACAAAAAAAAAAACTACATAGTGGAGCATGCCTATAAATCCCAGTTTAGGAAGGATGGAGGCAGGAGGATTCCTACAGCTGTCAGGCTAGCCAGCCCAGCCATGATCTCCAGGTTCAGTGAGAGACCTTGTCTCAAAATAATAAATAATGTATATGGTGGAAACCCACTGAGGAAGACAGTGGTTCAGATGTCAACTTCTAGCCAGCCACAATCATGTGCCCACATGTGCACCGGCACACATGCATGTACACACACATGAACACATACATATAACCTCTCAATCTCCGGTTGCATGACTTCTTTGTACTCTTTTTAACTATAGTGTCTAGCTGACCTTCAACCTTTGACTTTATATGTTATTTTTCATGAGCATTAGTCCCAGCTTCCTACTTGGTAAGTAGTAAATACAGCAGAGGGAAACCATTCTACCAATGCATTTCTTGGATAATTTAATGCCACAGGTTCTGCCCTGCGACACTGCAGATCTGGATGCAATAGTCATCAGAAGAAAGGACTCCTGAGGTCCTCGGACGCAGCATCTGTAAGAAGGTGGCTAGCATTCTTCCATGTTTCCCACTCATCTGAAGAGAGAGAAAGGGAAATTCCAGATGCTAGCTATAACACTGAAGTTGTGGGGGGGTTGTGCACACGCGTGTGTGTGTGCATGTGTGTATGGTGTGTGTATGACTAACACATATAGGCTATACGTTTTCCAACCCTCTGATATACAGTAAATACTGGTTCTGCATCAAGTCTAACTTTTGGTGTGTTTTGAACATCATTAACTAAAAGGAAATCAACAAACTATCTTGATGGAAGAAAGCTTCAACGGGCCCTTTGGGATATGGTCCATGAGATATGGTCCATGGGATCCTGTGGCCTAGGAATGGAATCAGCTAAGAAACTGTAACCTTCACCCATCAGGAAACTTCAGCAAACCTGGTCGCAGACACAGACACATGGTCATTTTCCTGCAGATAGAAATCAAGCCTGGTCTTCAATTAGCCAGAGAACTTTCTCAAGGGGCAAATGTGATTGCATCCCTCCCCAGCTGAAAGCCTTAAGGCTTTTCAACAATTATCTTTAGGATTATCTCTGAGGACCACAATGAGCCCAGGGATGTAAGCCCTGCCATGCTTTCAGCCCCATTTCCTGCTTCCCTTCCTTCTCTCACGTCATTGCCACTGAGTAACACAAGCTTCACAGCCTCTGCTTTCTCCACTCTGACCATCCTCCCTTCTCCTTATCATCTTTGTTCAGTTGGAGCTTTGGATTTGGGCTCAAATGTCACTTCCTTGGCAAAACATGCACGCCGTCAACCTCCCAGGCAGGCCTTGCTATCGTGGGCCACTGAACTTCCCAACATGTGAGAGCTTGTATTTGCACATATGTATGATTGAAGGCTAATGTCTGTATTTGAGTTATGAAAGGAAGCGAACTACTCCCATTCAGTTGTAAGAATTTAACGCAGAACTCGCAAATGCCAGACACCCAAGGACTAGCAATCCCAGAGGATGCGAAAGGAGTCAGGGAGAGCCTGGTAGTCTCAGAGCCCCAGCGGCAATGCCCACCTGCTCAGTCAATAGAAATAAGGCCCATATTTTTGGCAGGGAAGAACAGGTGGAAAATGCACATGGGAGAGGGATGGGCAGGTGGACAGGTGGAACTCAGGAAGCAGATGCAACTCAGAGTCAAAAAGACCGATTAGCCACACATCAGGAGACTTCTTCACAGTATCGCCCAGCTTCACAGGCAAGTGGGGCAGCAAACAGAACTGTCTCCATACTTTTTATTCTTTGTTTGAGACAGAGACTCTTGTAGCCAAGGCTGCTGCCAAACTTGATATGTAGCTAAGGATGATATTAAATTTCTTCATCCTCCTGCCTCTATCTCCCAAGTGCTGTGATTATAGATGTGTGCAACCATATACCATGTATCGTTTTTTGTTTGTTTATTTGGTGGGGGGTCTTTTATTTGTTTTGATTTTTAGATTTATTTATTTTATTGTTTTATGTGCATGAGTGTTTAGCCTGCATGCATGTGTGTATGTGCTGGAGGAGGGCCCGCTTGTTTGTCCCAGCTGCCCAGAACCGAAATAATCACACAGAAACTGTATTAATTAAAACACTGCTTGGCCCATTAGCTCTAGCTTCTTATTGGCTAACTCTTATATTAATTTAACCCATTTCTATTCATCTGTATGTCACCACGTGGCAGTGGCTTACTCGGGTAAAATTCCCAGCATCTGTCTCTGGCGGCTCCATGGTGGCTCCATGGCGTCTCTCTGACTCTGCTTTCTTCCTCCCAGAATTCAGTTCCCTCTTCCCCGCCTACCTAAGTTCTGCCCTATCAACAGGCCAAGGCAGTTTCTTTATTAACCAATGAAAGCAACACATAGAAGGACCTCCTACGCCCTACACCTTGTATGTGCATCCATATATGCCTGGTGTGCACAGAACTCAGAAGAAGGCATCAAGTCCCCTGGAGTTACAGAAGGTTGTGAGCCACCATGTGGGTGCTGGGAATTGAACCAGGATCCTCTGAAAGAGCAAGAAGTGCTCTTAACCACTGAGCCATCTCTCCAGCCCAAACTTCTCCACTTTAACATTTAACATGTACCCAAGGATTGAGGGTGTAGCTTGGTTGGTAGAGTGCATGCCTAGTAACTAACGTGTGAAGGCCTGAGTTAAATCTCCACAACCACCTAAAACCAGACTGGGCTCACGGTTGCACACACTTATACTTCACTTGGGAGGCACAGGCAGGAAGATAAGACCTTTAATTCCATTCTCAGCTACACCAAGAATTCAACCCAGTCTGGGACACGTGAGAACCTGTCTTTTAAAAGTACTAATACACCAAGTAAGGAGTGGTGGCTCATGCTTGCAACCCAAGACCTTGAGAGACTAAGGAAAGAGAATTTTGTATTTGAGGAAAACCTGGGCTATAATAACTTGAATATATATAATAGATAGATAGAGATTATATTTGTCTCCCTCATTAGAAGATTAAAACATGTCTTTGTCCTTGGTTGTCTAATTAATTAGTTATAATCATTTCCCCACTCTTCCTTTATATTTAGGCTTCTAGAGCAATCTGCTTTAGGTCTCTGGTCCACAAACCTTATCCGCAATCTGCTGTCTCATCCCTCGTTCCTTTGTATTGACTCTGCTGGTAGCTCAGGCACCTGCCTCTTGCTCTAGAGCAATCTTGGGTGATTGCTGCGTCACATGTTCTGACAAGTCCCATGTTCTTCAAATTTTGTCTCCAGAATTCCCTCATGTTCATCTTCCTCTTGCTCTCCTAACTTCAAAAACTAGGAAGCATAACCATCAGAAAAGGGGTGTCCATCGGCAATGCTACTATCCCACTCTGCCTCCCCCTCCCTCTCCAAGTCCGTACAATACATTCAACCAACAGACATTCCAACTTGGAAACTTCACACACACGCCCCTAAGAACATGTACTCTGGGATCAAAGTGGGGATATCATGCAAGAAGCTGAAACAGAGGGATTGTCAGCTTGGTGCCAGTGTGGGTTCCATTAACAATATTTTATTTTAAGACAGAACTGGAATACTAAATCTAAACCTTTGTATGCTGACTTTAAAAGTAAAAAGAAAGAAGATAACAAAATCTCAAACATAGTAACTGAAAATAAGTTCTCCATAGCTCTCCAACCATCATTCATGAAGTTTGCAAAGAACAAGGCAGAACTTGAACCAGAACCGGGGCAGAAACATCTTCCAAGTCAGAGGGACCTTGTGCCACACAACTTTTTAGCCTCTTCATTTCAGGCCCGTGCTTTGCTTAGCTGCCAGCCAACTATATCTGCGTCATTTCATGGTGTCTCCCAGTCGTCGCCTGAAAAACCAGCGCTTGTTAACGGACAATGCAACAAACATCTTAGCAACCCATTACTCACCCAGCAGTGGTGGCACACGCCTTTAATCCCAGCACTTGGGAGGTAGAGGCAGGCGGGTCTCTGGAAGTTTGAGGCCAACTGATCTACAAAGCAAATCCGCAGCCAGATCTGTTACACAGAGAAGCTGCTCTGTCTTGGGTCGGGGGTGGGGTGGGGAGAAAGATAAAAAGGAAAAACCTGTTACTCTACTTGGCACAGATACTATTTACGACAGTTTCATTTCAGAAATTTAATTTTAAAACTGATGTTAGAAACTACTGCTTTCGAAAGAAACAAAGTATTTTCTCTCATGATTAATTATGTATTTTTTACAAATTCTAGTTTTCTTTATATGTCAGTTGTCTGTGTGTGCGCGTATGCATATGAGCCTCTCTCTCTCTCTCTCTCTCTCTCTCTCTGTGTGTGTGTGTGTGTGTGTGTGTGTGTGTGTGTGTGTGATTTTGATATAGGGTCTCATGTAGTACAGGCCGTCCTCTTCCTCACTATGGAGCCAAGAATGAGTGCTGGGATTACAGCAATTGCAGTCAAGCCTGGTTTATGCTGTTCTGGGACTGAACTCAGGGTTCTGAGCGTGCTAGACAAGCAATCTACCAAATGAGTCACATCCCAAGCCCAGCCAGAGTTGGTTTCTGAGCTAAATCCTTGTAGAACAGCATCAGGATGGGTTGTGTGTACTACTTGTGCCCTTTTCGCAGCACAATAGCTTCCTGTTCTGTTTTTCTCTTCCATGTGCATTACAGTGTGCTTTAAAACAAGGTGTATATCAGGTGAACTGCTTCAAACCCGTGGTGGAAAAAATGAGGAATACACTAAATTTGACAAACAGTGAATTATTTAATATAAACTACATTATTCCCCATGAACCCCTCATTGCTTTTCTTTGTGTTTTGGATTTTAAGGCAGGTTTCATTACATTGCCCAGACTGGCCTCTTACTCCTGACCCTCTACCTCAGTCTCCTGAGTGCTGAGGTTACAGGCGTACAACAACACACCTTGTTCTTCTTTCGGCTTTTCACTGTTCTAAGGTTGCACACATTCTTAATGTGATATCAAAAGAAGACACTGAACCAGTTAAGTCCCCCTGAGGAGTGCAGTGACTGCCCTAGAGCCCAGACTGAAGAGACCAAGTAAGTCCCCCAGCCACAGTCCGGTTCCATCCGGCCATGTCAAATCATAAGGGACACCGGAGGCCTCTCTTCCTTTCGCAGGATCCATCCATGTTTCAGCTGAGGGACATCCATTAAGATGTTCAGTTGGGACAGGCTAGGCCAAGCATGGCAATCCATGCCTTAAGTCCCAGCACTCAGAAAGCAGAAGAAGGCAGATTTCTGTGAGTTCAAAACCAGTGAAATCCTGGCAGGCCACAGCTATCTAATGAGATCATTTCAGAGTTAGGGGATGGGGGGGCTGAGGATAGGAGGAAAAGAGGAGGAGGCTGGACATCTGTAATCCCAGGAGTAAAGTGGTAGAAGCAACTTCAAAGCCAGCCTGCTTACACAGTGAGATGTCTGATTCATCTGGAGCCATGTAAGCAACCCTATGGGAACTTCCTGGATCACACATTCACCAAAAAAGACACAAAAGTAGAGTCAGGGCTAGCTGGGAAGAGATGAATGGGAGGCAGAGGGGGACAGAGGACAATGCTGGGAGAGTATTATCAAAATGCCTTATGTAAATACATCAAAATGTCACAGTGAAACCCTTGATTGTGCACAGCTAGCACAAGCTAATCAGTCTTACAGAAAAGAGACCCAAAATGTATCATTCCACACATGTCACAGTATCTTCATGGAACTCTGGAAACACGTATTCTAGAATGTTCTACAGAGATTGCTTGTCTTTTCCACCTGCAATAGTGACTTCGTTGTCTGCTTCTCTGGGTCAAAAAGCTCTAAGCATGCCTTGAGAAAAATGTTATTTTCTAGTTATAGAGAACTTGTTTTTAAATTTAGAATCCTTACTTTCCTGTTTGTATTAACCTAGCAGTTAAACCTAATATTTGCATATAACATTCTTCAAGCACAAAAGTAAATATGAATGGGGAATCATTTTCAAACTTATTAAGTTTTCAGGAAGAAAATTTCCACCGAGAAAAACTCTGGAAAACATATAATCCTTTTTTATCCATTTCTCACACCTCATGAAAGTAGCTAATTATAATTTTGGCTGTTTCTTTTGGGAAAATGCAAAATGTTAATGTTTCAAATTATCATACTCAAGTAAATAAAACCTGATGAGGGATCACTATCAGGAACAGAATAATTCATCTTTCCATGCAGGTAGCTGACAGTCTGCAATGTTGCACATCCCCACGGACCAGATCCAGGTTTTTTCATTAATTTGGGACGGGGGGGCTGGAGCTTGCTCACTGATTCCCTCATGATATATCTTAGTCAGGATTGGATTTACTGTGAATAAAGTTGAAGCCTTAGGGTCCCTCCTTTGCTTTTCTTAGATCCAGTAAGGAAGTTTTACTGATGTTTTCAAAAGGTGTATTTCGTGCACTTTTTTTTTGCAAAATTTGCAAAAATGAACTTTATGAGTATTCCTTTTATCTGCAAGAGATGTTCCAAAATGATTTAGGCTTCTGGTTGCATAGAACCTGGATCTGTGTCTTATCTAACTAAAGAGCAATTTAGCAAAGCAGTGTTGTAACGTCAACAAACCAGCTCTCTTCTGCTCTTTGCTTGCTCCCTCTCTGTTTTGCATGTGCATTCATGTGTGTTCATGCTTGTGTACATGTGTGCGTGTATGTGTGTGTGTGTGTGTGTGTGCATACACACACATGCGGAGGCCAGAGAAAAATACCAGGTATCTTCCTGTCATTGCCCACCTTTCTTTTTGAGACAGGGTCTTCCACTCAATTTGGAGCTTCACGATGCATCTATACTGGCTAGCCAGCCAGTTCCAAGGATCTCCCATACCTAGGATTAGAGGAATATAACACCACACGGGGCTGTTTTCCATGGGTTTGGGGATCTAACTCAGGGCCTCATGATTGTGCAGCAAGCACTTTACTGAATAAGTCAACCCCCCCGCTTCCTACTCCCTGCTTTAATTGTGCTATACTAAAAAAGAAAAATGTGTCCATTTGGGTTTTTTATGTAAGATGATTATCAAAGCAATATGGAAATAAAATGTGAACAAAGTATTTTTAATATTCTATAAGCCCAACTATAATTTTAATAATTATGTTTTAACTTTTATTAATAATTTAGCCATAATTCACATTACCTGATGGACAACAGAAACCTGGTAACAATTCAACATACAATTAAGATGTCATAAACATAACGTTTTAAAAAATTTGCTTCTAATGAATTGATATATAACACCCCAGTATCTTCCTTCTCACAACAAAGTATGCTAAAAAGTAACCAATATATTGAGACCATAAAAATTATATGTCCATTATAATCTTTTGGTATGGAAACTAAGGCTTTGTCAAATAACATCTGTTAATAATCCTCAAAAAACACTTTCTCTGTAGTTTGAATCCAGAAATTCCAAACCTACCCAAGCTTACCAATCTTGGATACAATGAAGCTTCCAAGAGAGAAAAGAAACTCATGAGACAGCTTCGTACTCAAAACCACCTAGATTTTGTAGCTCACAGTTAACACACAATTACAGTGAGATCCAATCAGGCAGCCGAGGAGCATAGTTCTGAGAAGCTGTAATTTTACCCTTGTATTTCTGCCTCTCTGCAGTGCCATGGTTTAGTTACAAGCTCTGCAGGTTCCAAATTACCTCTTGGAGTGTGTTACAGACATCAGCTCCAAACTCACCTAACCGCCCAGCACTGGGCTCCCTGAGCTCTCATGGAGGGCTGCTTCCTCCTAAATGACTGTGTGTGGTGATACCATGACAGGTATCGAGCCGGCACAGACCACATAGAGCCAGGATACCTTCGCTCACCTGGATCAAATACGGTGCTCTATCCACAAACCTGTTTGTAGTTGAATTGTGCTCCTCTCTCCATATATATCAAGTGCCTCAAACTGGAGGGTAGGGAGATTAAAAAAAAAAATCAAAAACAAACAGGAAGTGTTCTCCTGGAATATGTCAGTGACTTCCTTTTTTAAAAAAATGGCTGACGTTTTCAAGGCGTACATCCTACTGGGCCAGATGCCAAGGGCTGCATAAGATATATCTCAATATCTACAGACGGGACTGCGGGTGAGACTTTATCAATTCCGCCATCGTGCAGGCAAGAAACACATTTGAAGAGTGTAAGCGAGCACGTAAGACAGTCAGGCTAGGTTTCGGTGTAGTCTGTCAGACTCAGGAGTCTGGACAGAGAAACAAAATACCAGCGGTTCCTAGGCTTAGTTCTTTGTCAGTTTGCCACAGACTAGAGTCACCTGGGGAGAGGGAGCCCCAACTGAGGGATTGCCTCCATCAGACTGGCCTGTGAGCATGTCTGTGGAGCGTTTTCTTGATGAATGGTTGATTTGGGAGGGCTCATCCCGCTGTAGGCAGTACCTCCTCTAGGCAGGTGCTCCTAAGCTGCATAAGGAAGGCTGGCTGCACAAGTCATGGGAGCAAGTCATTAGGCAGTATTTCCTCCATGGTCTCTGATTCAGTTCCTACCTTGAGTTTTGTCTTGGCTTCCCTCACTGATTGACTGCAATTGAAAGGGTTAAGCCGAAAAAACTCTTCCCCCACCCAAGTTGCTTTTGTCATTGTATTTAAGTACACTGGGACAGTTTCTGAAATTCTAGTTAGTATACAGGTGCTGCCTGATGCATGAGAGCATCATTTATTTCTTAAGGGCTTGGTATAGAGATGGTGAACCCTGGGCCTCGAGCATACTAGGCAAATGGTTTGCCACTGAGCAACGCCCCCACCCTAGAAAGAAATTTCTGTTGAACATTCTTCAACTTTCTTTCCCTATTAAGTACAAAGACAAGTTATTTTCATTCTTGGCCACTCAAATGTATTCATAAGACAAAAAGGGATTCAAATCACACAGAATGTGCTTTTAGAGCACAGTAGAATTAAATTGGAAATCAATAACAGAAGCTCTCTGAAAAAAAAGATCCTCAAATATTTGGAAATAAAATACCACATTGCTCAGTAATCCATGGGCCAAGGGACAAATCAAAAGGAAAATTGGAAAGTGTTTTGAGCTAAATGAAAACTGAATCACAATTTCGAAGGAAAATTATAATATTAAGGACCTATAGTAGGAAAAAAGTTTTAATTTGGTTAAAGCTTCTACTTTAAGGAATTAGAAGAAGGAAAGCAAATTAAAACCAGAGTAAGCAGAGGAAGGAAATAATTAAGAACAAGAGGAAATAGAAATCAAAACAATACCAAAGGGCTAGGCCAAGGGCTAGGTGGCTTAGCGTACTGGCTGCTCTTCTAGAGGAAGAGTTTGATCCTGCACCAGCTCACAACAGCCTGTACTTCTGGTTTCAGAAGATCCCATTCCTTTCCTGGTCTCTGGAGGCACTGCATGAAGGTAGTGCATAGACATACATGCAGGCAAAATATCCATATATATAAAATAAAATTGATTAATTTAAAAACATCAAAATCCAGTGGAAAATATACAAAAATTTATGTCTTTATATATTTGCAATAAAAAAGAGGCTGTTCAGAAGGAAGAAAGGAAGGAAGGAAGGAAAAAAATCCCACAACTTACGGTGGCATTAAACACTTTCGGGGCTGGGTGTAGCTTAGCTGGCACATAGCTCTTATATCTTTCTCTTTGCTACTTGGTTCAAGGCATGTGGAGGGCTCTGTCTTGGTACATGGGTGTTGGAAGCCAAACCTTATTTGTCATGTTTGTGTAGCCTGTCCTCTTAACCATTGAGACATCTTTCCAGCACGTGGAATTTCATTTATAGGAAAGCTCCAGAGGAGTCAAATCCATAGACACAGGAAGGGGTCTTGTAGAGAGACGGGAGTCTGGAAAGGGACAGCTGATTGACACAAGGATGTTCTGGAGTGCATGCATGTGTGGGATGAAAATGCTCTGGATTAAATAATGTTGATGGTCATACAACTTTGTAAGTAAATTCACTGAATTGTGTTGAAGAAAAGCTAAATTAGCTGGGCATGGTGGTGGACACCTTTAATCTCAGCCCTAAGGAGGCAGAGGCAGGCAGATGTCTGTAAGCTCAAGGCCAGCCTGGTCTACAAACAGAGTTCCAGGACAACCAGGGATGTTACACAGAGAAACCCTGTCTTCAAAAAAAAAAAGGGGGGGGGGAAGAAAGGCTAAATTGTTGAGTTTTACATTATGTGAAAATCTTTGAATCTTTGGAGATGGGCTAGCCTTGACTTTACAATATCCCACCTCAGTCTCATGAGTAGTTGAGATTATAGGTATGTGCCACTGAACCTGGATGTTATGTAAATGTTTTCACACACATACATGTATATATGAGACAGGGTCTCAATTGCCTAGCTGAACATGGCCTTGAACTCCCCTAGTTCTCCAGTCTTCATGCACCAGGTGCAGAGATTATACATGGGCCTGTGCTACCCCTGAACTACTTCACCTATATTAAAAATTAAACTCCAGACAGGACACATAGTCAGTGCATGCCTGTAACTTCAGCACTTGGGGGGTGCTAAACCAGCTTCCACAGCAGCCTGGGCTACACACTGAGACCCTGTCTCAAAACAAACAAACAAACAAATGAAAAGTAATCAAAAAATTCAACTATCCTTTTGGTAGTAACTGACAAGTTGGCATGAAGATGCCAAGAACCTGAATAGCTAAAACGACTTCGAAAAAAAAATGCAGCAAATTGGAAGGCTAATTCTGCCTGATTCTGACTTACCATGGAAGAGTGGGAGTCAAGGGGTGTGGTGTTGCTGAAAATCAATAAACAAAGCAGTAAAGAAGGATAAGAAATCGATCCATCTATACAAGGACAACCAGTCTTCAGAAAAGGTACAAAGGTGTCCCTGGAGAAAGGGCTTCTTTTCAAACAGGTAGTACTAGAATAACTGCCTACTCATAGGCAGATAATAACGTTTAAACTTCTGCCTACATCCTACACTGTTCTGTGGCTCACATATGCTGGGTCCCCCTGATGGCTCACACTGACAGGTCTTGAGAGGTTGGCTTCTTCAGTGGTAATTAGGTCATGGAGGTTGTGCCCTCCTGGCAGGATGGCTCAAGAGGGAGTTGGTGATCACACACGACCAGCGCCTCCCCTCATTCTTGTTTCTCTTCCATACGCCGCGGCCTGTCCTTTTTCTTGCCACCCTGAACGGGAGCTAAATGAGGCCCTAATCAGAGACCAAGCAGATGTCAGAGCCAAGCTATTGAACATCCAGAATGGTAACAAAACAAACCTATTTTCTTTAGAGATAATTCTGACTTGGGAATTCTGTTATGGCAAAGGAAAATTGACTAAAAAAATTACAATTTACAGAAGTTATCTTATAACTTATAGCTTATAACTGTGAAGTTTCTCAATGATAACATAAGCTGAAATCTTTGAGAGCATGTGAAATTGGGCTTTGAGAGATAGCCTTGAGCGTGCTATGCAAGCAAGCAGTCACTGAACTACATTCCCAGGTCCTTGTTTTTGTTCTGAGACAAAAATCTCTCAGTGCAGCCTATAGTGGCCTCAAACTCACTGTCTTAGCCTTCCAAACACTGAGGGTACAGGCATGCCCACCCAAGGAGTGTCTCATTTTGATTAAGTCTAATATGTATATTTTTAGGTGTTTCTTATTTTGATTAAGTTTGATATTAGTTTTTTAGTCTGTTTTTGGTTTTGTGCATCATCACTGTGGTTGCTGTTTCACTGCTGAGTGCCAGGTAGGGTGGCATAGGCCTTAGATTTTCAGCACTTGGGAGGCTAAGACTGAAGATCATGAATTGAGGCCAACCTGAGCTATAGTAAGACCTTTTCTCAAAACAAAAAAACCAAGAAAGAAAATCTAAATAAATTTTAAAAAATGAAGAAACAAAAAGCAGGAGGAGGAGGAGAAAGAGAGAGAGAGAGAGAGAGAGAGAGAGAGAGAGAGAGAGAGAGAGAGAGAGAGAAATACAGACAGACAGAAAGAAAGAATGACAGAAAGACAAAAAAGAAAAGCATATTCCCAGAGTTGTGGGAAATGGAATATACTGGCCCACGAACAGTACCGCCTCCAGAGATATGGAGTGTAGAGTGGTATATCATTTGTGTTTTAATAAATAAAGCTTGCCTGAAGATCAGAGGGCAAAGCAGCCATAATAGTCAGCCATACAAGTCAGGGAGTAGTGCCACACACTTTTAATCCTAGGACTCAGGAGACAGAGGCAGAGATCTCTGTGATTTCAAGGCCAC
The DNA here is from genome assembly GCA_004026605.1 of Ondatra zibethicus. Classification (NCBI taxonomy): domain Eukaryota; kingdom Metazoa; phylum Chordata; class Mammalia; order Rodentia; family Cricetidae; genus Ondatra; species Ondatra zibethicus. The sequence continues at coordinate 73,317 of PVIU01006821.1, forward strand.
CCTTGGCTACACAAGATTGAATCTGTCTAAAAGAGGAACAGAGCTCACACAAAGGTGACCCCAGCACTACGGAGGTAGAGACAGTAGTGATATGGCTGGGTGGAGAGAGGAATATAAGTGGGAAAAGACAGGAATTCAGTGGAGTGTGGGGTGTGGAGTTTTCAGGATTCATGGAGACAGGATCTAGTTCTGGTTGTACCCCAATACCTGTCTCTGGGTTTTTATTATTCGTGTTACAGGATTGTGTTTGTCTGTTCCTTGGGATAGACATGTGAAGTCACCTGAAGGTCTGTTGTCCCTTCTTTGGATGGTATAGCATTAAGTGATGTGGGGACACTGAGTAGGAAGAAGAGCAACGGCACCTCTTCACAGGTCCAGCATTCAGCTTTGCAGAGCACTTAAGTGTGGCAGAACTCCAAGACTCAGGGCTGCGTGCACTCCCTCTGAGTTGTGCGTGCTTCATGTTAAAACTGTCTGAGCCCCTCTTCCGGACACAGCTACATTCCAGTGGTTGTTTTAGTGCTATGAGCACTTGCAGACCTGTGGGGCAGATCAGAAAGCTCAGCCTGAGACCACGCTGTTCCCTACTTGGACCCTCCTCACCAGGCTGCAGCTGGCTCCCCTGGGGTCCCCTCAGCGAAGTACACGCCACAGAACAGCGAGCCACCATTATTCTGCTCTGAATAAAAGTTTACAGGGGTTAAACAGAAAAGGAAAAAAAAAACCCATCAAGTTACAGATTTAATGAAAATATTTGCATACCATATGCCTGATAAAAGACTTGCACCAGAAGATAATGACCTCTTAAAGGAAGAAGTTGCTCTGCAGTGAAAGAAGGAAACTGAGAAGCAGTGAGTCCCATCAGAGTTCTGACCTTATGTTCTGGTGTCTTGAGATGTGGCTAGCTGAGGCCCTTCAACCACAATGTGGTCACAGGCACAATGAATTATGATTCCTGTCTAAGCTGGTTCACGCAAATTTTCTATTATTTGTTTCAAAATTAAATCTTTTTTCAGATAAGATCTTAAAGATTTATTTTGTTTTATATGTATAAGTATTTTAGCCATATCATTTTTGTTTCTTTGTGTTCTCTTTCTCTTTCTTTCTTTTTTTTTTTTTGTTAAAGATTTAATTTATTATGTATACAGTGTTCTATCTGCATGTACACCTGCAGGTCAGAAGAGGGCACCAGATCTCATAGATGGCTGTGAGCCACCATGTGGTTGCTGGGTCTTGAACTCAGGACCTCTGGAAGAGCAGTCACTTCTCTTAACCTCTGAGCCATCTCTCCAGCCCCTCTTTCTTTCTTTCTTTCTTTCTTTCTTTCTTTCTTTCTTTCTTTCTTTCTTTCTTTCTTTCTTCTTTCCTTCCTTCCTTCCTTCCTTCATTCTTTCTTTCATTTTCTTTTCTGTTTTCTTTTTTTTTTGCTTTTGCTTTTTTATTTTTTTTTTCTTTTTTCTTTTTCTTTTTTTCTTTGTTTTTTCGAGACAAGGTTCCTCTGTAGCTTTGGAGCCTGTCCTGGAACTAGCTCTTGTAGACCAGGCTAGTCTCAAACTAACAAAGATCCACCTGCCTCTCCTCCCAAGTGTCTTTTGCTTTTTCAGCACAGGGTTTTTCTGTGTAGCTCTGGATGTCCTGGAACTTGCTTTGTAGACCAAGTAAGCCTTGAACTCAGAAATCATCCTGCCTCTGCTTCCTGAGTGCTGGGATTAAAGGTGTGTGCCACTATGCCTGGTTCTTATTTTTGTTTATTTGAGAGAAGATCTCACTGTGTAGCCCTGGATGCCCTGAAACTTCCTATGTAGACCAGGCTGTTCTTGAACTCACAGAGCTCTAGTCTTCCAAGTACTAGGATTAAAGGCATAGCCTACCACACCTAGCTTGCCCACATGTTTGTATGCACATGACCTTTATGCCCGGTGACCACAGAGGCAAAAGAGGGCATTAGTTCTCCCGGATCTGGAGTTATGGATGGTTGTGAGCCACCATGTGAGTACTACTCTTGGGAACAGCAAGTGCTCTTAACTGCTGAACCATCTCTCCAGGCCCTGAAACAAGATCCTAGTCCAGGCTAGCCTCAAAGTTACTGCGTAACCAAGGTGATGATCTTAGTTTTGTTTCCTGTTCCTATGATAAAATACTCTTGGTAAAAGTAACTTAGAGAAAAAGAATATCCGTTAGCTCACAATTACGGGACACAGTCCGTCACAGCAGGGAAGTCACAACAACAGGAGCTAGTGGGAAAGTCACAACAACAGGAGCTAGTGGGAACTGGTTAGTGAGATCCTTAATAAGGAATATATAATATAGTATAATACAATATAGAATAATATATCAATACATGCATGCTTGCTCTTAATAAGCAATCTATAATAATATAGAGAATCCTAGAACAATGGATGCATGCATGCTTGCTTCCTCCACTCTTACACAGCTCAGGTTTTCCCATGTCAACTGACGTAATCAAGATAATGATCCACAGATACACCCACAGACCAACCCGGTCTACACAGTCTCTCATTGAGATTCTCTTCCCATGTGGTTGTAGAGTGTATCAAGATGACAATTAAAACTAGCCACCACAATGACCTTGATTTTCCTGCCTCTTTTGTCCAAGCACCTGAATTACAGGTGCACACTACCACAACCAGTAGGAGTGCCTGCAGAAAGAAAAGGTGTGGGTGGTAGGAACTGAATGTGGGCTCCCTGCAGGGGCATCGAGGGCTCTTCACCTCTGAGCATCTTGCCAAGCAACAGAGAATAATTTTGCTGAGCATTAATGGGGTATTAGATAGCGTATGAAATGAGTGAGTTTCTTGCCAGATGTAAATGATAAAACGTACCAAAAAAAAAACTGTATTAAGAGACTTATGTACGTAAAATGAAAACAAAAAACAAAAACAAACAAACAAAAAAACCTGAACACTAGGAAACAGACTTTTAGACAGAGTCAAGTAAACCAGACCACAAGGAGCATGCATGTGTTGGATTTTTGAGTCTTCTGACTTATGAATTATTTTCAAGAGTTTCACTTGTGGCTTCCCTGTTGAGAACTCAGTACATTTTCCCACAGAAGGAGTATTACAAAATCTTTTATATCCATATTCTTTGGTAGGATGCACCAGAAACACTGGAAATAAAAACATAAGAAATATGGAACCAGAGGGAAGAGCGATCTGCTTTCTGTCCCAACTTAAGCCCGTTCCACAGGAGGAAACATGTTGGCGGAGGCTGCTTGTAAATATGGCCAAGAACCCGTGGTGGGGGAGACTCGTAGGTCCCATGGGTTGAATCTACAGCTATTATTTTGCTAAATGGACACAGCATCAAATTGCCTCTAAATTCCTATCTCTATGCCCACAGATTAGGGCAGCTCTCAGACTTCATCATAGAAGTTTCTCTGTGCACCAGGCTGTGGTTCACAAAAAAGCTCACATCTGGCCGAAGAGCAGAGAAGAAGTATCTGCAGAGGGCTCAGGCACAAGTGGGACATTTATATCATGCCCTAGTTCCCAAGGCTCAGGGTCCATCATGGAAGAGGAAGGAAAAAAAGGCTAAAAGCCAGTGGTCAGGGAGAACCAGTGAAACAGCCTCCTGGATATGACAAGACCACTACATGCGCGGACTCACTCACAGCAGCTGTGGCTACCTGCACTCTGTAGTAAACCCACCAACATTCCTGCATGGAGGTGGGAGGGGCTCATGAAGCTCCGCCCCTAGCTGAAGAGCCACTGTAGCTGATAGCTTCTTCAAGACAGAGAGTCGGTTTCCTTTAAGGGTGTAGCCCCTGATGGGTCAACCACATTCGAATGAATGGCTCCATACCCATGAGTAAAGAGGCAGCACAAATGGGACCCAGTGGGTTATTTAAAAAAAAACGTACACAAATTTGTGGCTTGGTTAGGGAGTAGGGGATGGATCTGGGGAAAGTTAAGTGGCAGAATGGGGCCATGAATATATATGACCAAATTACATTAAATCCATATATGAAATTCTCAAAAGTATTTAACAAATATTTTTTAAGCCCTGAGTTTCCCAGTGGCTAAAATTAAAGAAAGATCTACTACTCAAGTTAGGTATTTTTGTGATCAACAATGTTCAGATGTCTTTAGGACCCACCCATGAAAAATTTCCCCATGTCAATCACTAAAATGCTTGCCTCCGAAGAAATAAAGTTCTTCAACTAAAACTGAGTTATTGTTCAATAATCTCAAGTGAATGTCAGAAATGTGTATTCCATGTTTTGGTTTTTTCGTCATATATCTATTATTCATGATGGTTCTGCCAGAGACTTGAATAAATGAATACCGGAATATTCCAAAATACTCAACTGTCTGTCTAGGCAAAAAAAAAAAAGCATCCCAAATGACCGAAACCCCAAAGGTCACAAGATGTTTCCCTTCGTTTTGCCATTTGATCTAAGATATGCTGCTCTTAAAACACAAGCTACAAAAGTAGCTATTTAGAGACAAGACAGCCCCAATCTATCATTTCAAAGAGGAAATAAGTGGTAGGGACACTGCATTCTTAAACTGGAACTTTTTGTTTGTGTAAAACAATCCCACATGACAAGCCCTCAGCAAAAAGTCCCAGGCAGTGGAGGCAGGCCTAAAAGCCTGGCTCTGAGAGCACGTGTTTTTACCACCTCTGTAACCAGCATTCTCCTGTACACAGGGCAGTGATGCTTTCTCGGGTGCACTCTGGAATGGAAGGAGGATGCCCCTCTGACCGGGTCTGGCCAATGAAGCCCAAACAGAAATGTCTGCTTGAGGCTTTTTCTTTTTCTTTCTTTCTTTCTTTTTTTTTGCTTTTTGTTTTTTCAAGACAGGGTTTCTCTGTGGCTTTGGAGCCTGTCCTGGAACTAGCTCTTGTAGACCAGGCTGGCCTCGAACTCACAGAGATCCGTCTGCCTCTGCCTCCCGAGTGCTGGGATTAAAGGTGTGTGCCACCACCGCCCGGTGAGAGACCCTGTCTTAAAAACTAAGGTAAAGATGCTGAAGAGATGGCTTAGAAGTTAAAAGCACTTGTTGCTCTTCTAGCAGAGCTGGGCTTCAATTCCCAGAACCTACATGGCAGCTCATAACCTTCCAGGGAATCCAATGCTCTCTTCTGGTCTCTCAGGGCACCAGGCACATGTGTGTGGTGTGGGAGGTCCTTCTGTATATGTGTTGCTTTTATTGGTTAATGAATAAAGAAGCTAGCTTGGCCTGTGATAGGGCAGAATAGAGCTAGGTGGGGTGGGGAAAACTAAAGTGAATGCTGGGAGAAAGAAGCCAGAGTCCCGAGACACCATGTAACTGCCAGAGGGGAAAGGTGTGAGTTGTCAGCCAGAACCTTGCCGGTAGGCCACAAACCTCATGGTAAAATATAAAATAATAGAAATGGGTTAATTCTAGATGTAAGAGCTAGCTAGTAATACGTTTAAGCTATTGGCCAAGCAGTGATTTAATTAATACAGTTTCTGTGTGGTTATTTCAAGTCTGGGCAGCTAGGAACAAACAGGTGGTCTCTGTCAATACATGTGGCACACAGACATGCATGTAGACCAAACTCCTATATAAGTAAAAAAATTTTTTTAATTAAATAAAAAATAAGGTGGAGGGTGATTAAGGAAAACAGCTGGCCTTCTCACACATGCCTGTACACTAGTCCACATACATGCACACACACACATAAGACTGCACTAGCAACTTCCCTTCCACTTTGTACTTCCTTTCTCTTCTGATTTGGATCAATAATACAATGGCTGAGGCAGATCTGTCTTTCACCGATGTAAACACCTACATGAAAGTATGGCTTAGTTATCATCTCGGCTCTGGGAGTTTGTCTCCAAATAAGTCAGATAAACTCTTTATTTGTGGAGCCTCTCTTTCTTGGGTATTAACAGCTTATAAGCAAGCACATTTGCAATGGAGAGAAAGTACATTGTTCTCTGATAATAGTAATTTATTCTCTAGAAACCTTAAAGTACCCAAAGAAAGATTTTTTTTCCAAATTCAATGAGGACTGTCTGAGAAATCTGATTTACAAATATGCAATGTGGTGGGTTTTTTTTTTTTTGCTGTGTTTATAACAAGATTTAACTCTTGTGAAAAAAACAAAACTGACATTTTTTTTCTTTTTCATAGAAAATAAATATATCATCTCAAGAGGATTAGCAATGAGATTGTACCACATGACTATTTTAGTTCTCTTCCTACTAGGTTTAAAACATCAAGGCATAACAAACACATACTGATTTTATTCCAGGAGTGGGGTGGGAAGATTAAGAAAATGTGAATGCCAGGCGGTGGTGGCACACGCCTTTAATCCCAGCACTCAGGAGGCAGAGGCAGGCGGACCTCTGTGAGTTTGAGGCCAGCATGGTCTACAAGAGCTAGTTCCAGGACAGGCTCCAAAGCCACAAAGAAACCCTGTCTCAAAAAACCAATAAAAAAAAAGAAAAAGAAAAAAACCAAAAAAAAAATACTTTGGGGCTGGAGAGATGGCTCAGTGGTTAAGAGCACTGGCTGTTCTTCCAGAGGTCCTGAGTTCAATTCCCAGCAACCACATGGTGGCTCACAACCATCTGTAATGAGATCTGGTGCCCTCCTCTGGCATGTGGGCATACATGGAGGCAGAATGTTGTAAATAAATATTTAAAAAAAAATAAATAAATCTTTAAAAAAAAATGTGAACATATCTTAGAACCAAATATAGGAAATTCCCGAGCTTTGTCATCCACTTCCTCTTCCCTTCATCCCTGAGAGAATGGAGATTTTGGAAGAAAGCTCTTGAGTATTCTAATTTCACAATGAAAGTCACATGACTGGATCTTAAACTGGAGGGAAAAGCCCTGCTACCTAAACTAAGTTAATTTTCTTAAAAGGAAACAGAGTTTTTAGCTAGCAGCAAAGTTTACCAGGCATTTAAAAATTGAATATCCACATGTTGAATGTAGGGCCTCTGCAAACCTGCTGCCATACTGGAGTTCTCACCCTCTGAGTGTTGGGCTCATGGCTGGACATTATAGGTATAGTTTAGGGTACAGAGTCCCTCAGGAGTCATGCAGGGGTTTAAACAAAGGAAGACCTTGAAAGACTCTCACCTCTCCTGCCCCACCTCCTACCTCTGCACTTGAATTTGAGGTACTGGGAAGTTACAGTGAAAGAGGCTCTTGGTAAGGGTTCAATGGTGGCAACTTTGCACTGCTCTGAGGAAGAGCTAAAAAGAAGTGACTATATACTAAGATCTATCCTTGTGGGCCAGCAAGATGGCACAACAGGTGAGCCCTTGGTACCAAGTTTGATATCCCGAGTTCAATCCACGGAACTCACAGGGCGGCAGGAGAGAACGAACTCTTGCCGGTTGTCCTCTGATCACCCTCGGACCTAGTCTGAGGGAACTCTTATACACACACACATAAGGTACGTAAGTAAATGTAATTTTAGAAGATCTCTCCTCACACCAATCATAAATACAAATATGTAGCTCAGTTTGTGGTTAACATGTTATTAATCTATTAACATCCTCATACACATTAAAATTGACTTGGGTTAGTAAATTAGAGCAGTAAATACTTGGGTGGTAAATGAGTAAATAAGAATCTAGAACTATCTGACTCTCTGGCTGCTGATTCTTCAAGGGTATTAACTGATAGTACAGCTCATGAACTTACATTCACGTTTCAGCAGGAGTTTAATCAATTACTCGATAGCTGCATGGATGTGAGTACTTGTGTAGTTCATACAAATGGAGTCGCTACCGCCCCAGGCAGTTGTCTCCATGAACACATAGGAAGTGAGAATAGCTCAGAAAGCCACTGACCAGCCAGCCTAAGGCAAAAGAAGACAATCAGATTTTCCCTGAGATTCCCTTAGCTATGAGGAAGCCTTCTGGGACTTATTCAACTTTCACTGGAATACTTAGTAGCCATCTGGACACTTTACAGGTCTGTTTACTTCAAAGCCTTAACCATCCTCCTTTGCAACCAAAGAGCCTTCTCCAGGAAAAAGTGTATTTGTTTTTCCCGCGCCAGAGTTTGTGCCGAATATTCATGTCTTACTCTTCCGGCTGGAGGTAGATGTGACCAGTGGAAGAAGGCCTGAGTGAACGAAGTTCTACATGAATGTGTCTGTTGATGTGGACACAGCCACGTCAACTCTCAGAACCTCAGTCGCACAGGAAAATGGCAGTCCTCCCTATTTATCCACCCAAGGCTCAGAGGGCTGACAGAGCCTTCCTCTGTGTGTACCAAGAATTTCCACCATAGCTTTCTCTCCCTGGATAGCCACAGCATGGAGATTGCTTCCCTACAGAGACAACTCCTGCAGAGATTAGCTAAGCCTGACTCTTAGCTAATCCAGGTGTCTACTATCAACCCTGCTTCCTTGTTTATCTGTGAGTAATAACAAGACCAAGAACGCAGCTGGTGCAATAACCTCTCTGTTCAGTGGAATATAAAGAACACACTGAGCTCTGGGCTGCTTCAGTTTCTCCATCAGAGAGCCCATTCCTTCTGAACCTGGCTTTTCTGTGTGTCCGGGACTTTGTTTGTCTTTTCTTTATTCCTTCACTGTCTCAGTCATGCTAAACATGACAGATAGACAAGGTAAAAGTCCCAAGAATGTCTTCCTGTTAGGCCCAGAGCAAGTCGGGAGTGTCTTTTCACACAAGCTCTGGATTCTGAGGATGAAGACACAATCCCAGGAAACAAGCACTAGGTTCTGTGGGCAGAGGGACGATGATACAGCTCAAAGGAGAACCTTCAGGCTCAAGGACAGCCCCAAGTGTTCCTTACTTATTTGCTATGTCATTTAATCATGGCCAGAAAGCGATATCAGACTGGCAGTGGTCAGCACACTTGCTAAGACTGAGTTTCTATCCCTCAGAATCTGGGGAGTTTCCCTTCCCCACAGGAAGCCTCCTCGCATTTGACCCGGGCTCTGGGTGTTCACAACAAAAGCTTTTTCCTTATGAAATGTCCTTAAGGGCAGGATGCGAAGGCAGCAATCACTTGCTACACATTTCTATCTGTCACCCAAAAAGAACCCCCTTTTTGAAATATTCTTGATGGAAGAGATCATATCTGCCGGGCTTAGGAGGCATTTAGAGGCTTCTTCTAAGTCAAGAGACATCCAAGAATGAAGTCCGGAGGCGTCACAGAAGAGTGAGTCTACAAAGAAAAGAAACCATTAGGAGGAAGGGACTTCAGAGGCCACGAACAAGGTCAGGGCTGCAGACTCTGGGAATACCCACCAGGACAAGTTTCAGCCACAAAGAGATCATTTGTCAACTTAACTCGGCCTCAGAGCAATTAGCAGTGGATGTGAACCTGAACCGCTCTCTGGGCCATCTTAATGTGGTGTGGGGAATAACCCATGGGAGGGACTTCAGACTGCTGGATTTGTCCACTGCAAAACCTTTGTACACAGTTGTTTGTTTATCTCTGAGTGAAACATGGTCTCACCACACTGCAATTACTGACTTGCAAGTGTAGTGGACAGTTCCTTGGTTTTGGTTTTGGTTTGTTTTCCCTGGTTTGGGCTCATCTCAAAGAATCTCACAGAGAAACTGTAACTTACATTTTCTGATTCTGATTTCTCTTTCTGAGATGGTAATTTTTCTCAGCAAGGTTTTTTTAACATCTTGCCCACGTATAGTAGATAAGTCATGAGTATTTGTTTCCCTCTCCTTTTTTAATGTCTTGAGTATGCCCGGCAAGATGATAACCCCACGAGACACTAGAACATGTCTAAGCTGTAATAGATTGCTCCTGTGTGAAAGCAAGGAAAGGACGGTTATGATGGTGCATGCCTACAGTCTCAGAACTTGAGAGATGGAGGCAGGAGGGATGGAGATTTCAAGGTCATTCGTCCTTAGCTGAATAATGTTAGACTTTTAAGCTGGCCAGCTAGACCTACCTGAGACCCTGCAATCCCATCCCCACCCCAACCCTGAGCACTCCAAAAAAAGGAAAAGACTTTTACAGTCTGAAGAGAAAACAGAGTATAAATGCAGCCTTCAAGAACTATAGTTCTAAGCTGTGTTGTGGTGCATGCCTGAAATCCCAGCACTTGGTGCAACAGATACAAGGGGATCAAGGCCAAATTGGTCTACATAGTGAGTTCCAGCCCAGCCAAGGGTACATAGTGAAAACTTGTCTCAAAAAAATTTAATCACAATTTTGAAGAATTTTTAACATATGGAAAAATTGATGAAAACAAAACTGAAGGATAGGCAGTGTTCAAAACTTTGTTGGAGCTGGGCAGTGGTGGCACATGCCTTTAATCCCAGCACTAGGGAGGCAGAGGCCAGTGGATCTCTGAGTTCTAGGCCAGCCTGGTCTACAAGAGCTAGTTCCAGGATAGGCACAAAAGCTACAGAGAGACCCAGTCTTAAAAAACCAAAATAAATAAATAAAAAAATTAAAAATAAACTTCATCAGCAAACCCCCAATTATATAGTATATATAATTATATACACTCTCTTTTAACCAATGTATTAGGTACATTTCTAGTTGCTATAAAAAATATACTTGAAAAAGCGACTTAAAGAAGGAAGGGATTTATTTTTGCTTAAAGTTCATAATGGTGAGGAATGCATGGTGGCAGGGATGTGAGGTGAGTGGTCACATTGCATTGGGGGCAGGAAGCAGACAGACGAGTGTTGGTGTTCCTTTACTGTTAGTTTCTTACTGAGTCAGAAATACAGCCCCTGGCAATTGTGCGTGTGGTACAAATACATGCAATGTGGGCTGTATTTCTAGAGTGGGTGTTCCCTCTTCAACTAAATAATCTAGAACCCCCCTTGAGATATTCCCAAAGATTTGTCACCCAGATGATTCTAGATCTGTCAAGGTGACAATCGAAATTAGTCATTGGGGCTGGAGAAATGTCTCAGCAGGTAAGAGCACTTTCTGCTCTTGCAGAGGACGAGGGTTAGGCCTCCAGCACCGACATGACAGCTCCCAACTGAATGTAATTCCAGCTCCAAGGGATCCGACTGTATCTTCTAACCTCCACCAGCACAGTTTGCGTGTGGTACAAATACATGCCTGCAGGCAAAAACATTCATGCACTTAGAATTAAAAACTTGATAATAAGAAAAAGATGTGCCATTACAACTAAGTATGAACTGGTCTCCCAAGCACTGCCAGGCTGCCTAGAAGACCCGTTTCATGCTTCAACGCTCAGTTTAAATAACATCATCTCAGAGGCTCAAACTTGCAACAACAGAGTAGGTGGCAAACCATTGTAGTCCCAGCACTTAGAAGGTGGTGAGTTCTAGGCCAGCCAGGGCTGCATAATGAGACCTCATTATTTAAAAAAGGAAGAAAGAAAGAAAAAAGAAGAGAAAAGGAAGAAGGAAGGGAGAGGGCTGGAGGAGTAGCCCAGCTGGTAAAATGCCTTCCTAGAACAAACCAAGTCCTGTCTTTGATTCCCAACACCACATAGAACCAAGGGGCTGGTGAATACCTGTAATCCTGCCAGTTGAGGGGATCAGGAATTCAGGGCCAGCCTCAGCTACTTGGCAAGTTTGAGTCAAACCAAAACTGGGCTACAGAGTAAGACAGTCTCAAAGAAATAGCTAAAGGAAAGAGAGAAAATAATGCTAATAAATTTTAAAAGAAAGCAAAGCATGATGTCTCATTCTAACCTGAGCCACAGGGTAAGATGCTGTCTCAAAACAAACAAACAAAAACCAAAAAACCCAGTTATTCTACCTACTGCCCAGCCCACTGCTACTAAAGTCTACTCAACAAACTGTTCTTCCATTCTCGCATGAAGGGTGAACTCATTTACCAGCCAAACCACACAAGCCAGGTATGGTGGTGGCACACTCCTGGAAAGCCCCCTTCGCCACATGGCAATTTGGAGGCCAGCCTGGGCAACTGGAGAGGGTATCCTCTCAAAACCAAAAGACAACAATTCTAAAACAAAACAAAAACAGACCAAGGTCTACTGTAAGGTTCCAGAATCGATGAAGAAAGCCTCGGTGGGCAGTTAGGAGTTCGGCCATACTCTTCTAAGGAGGCCATCACAAAGAGCACAAAGCCATCTCTCAGTTACATCCTCTTTGCTTTATACGTTCATCACATCGACTCTCAGATGCATCTACTTCCTTTTAAGAAGGAAATACTCTTTCCAGAAACACCTAGTCACCTCCCAGCCCCTGGACATCTATGTCATGCATATTTTCCCTCCTTACTCACCTGTTTATTGAGACAGCCCTTACTGTGCTGCCAAGCTAGCCTTGGACTTGTGACCCTCTAGCCTCGGCTTCCTAAGTACTGGGACTACAGGCAGATGTAAGTCACCAGTTCAGTATCTAATAAAATTTTAGCTTTGAGTGCTTTTTAAAAATCAGTTTAATGGTTATTTTCACTGGACGGCCTTGATAGTACTGAAACGCGGTAGGCTTTGTTTGTGTTGCGCACGTGTCTAACCTCTCATTTAGAGACTGCCCTGGGGACTTTTGCCAGATGGAAAGGATGGAAAGCCTCAGTATGTCAGGAGTCATAGCTAATTTAAGAAGGAGCACTGGATCCTCGGAATTCTGGATTGGCCTAAACAACACTGGCTTTTACCCAAGAACAAAAATTAACTTTTAAGCCAAAACTGAGGAAAAATCATTTTCCAACAAATTTTCCTTGCTGAAAAAGCATTTTACAACTTTTTTGTTCTAAAAGAGAACGAGCAGAAATAACACTCTCTGATGGATGCCATTACAAATGGTGTGACTAATAAGATACCAATGAAGTCAGAGGACATCAATGAGTGTGTGTGTGTATATGTATATATATATATATATATATATATATATATATATATATATATATAATTAGGATATATATATATAATTCGGATATATATATATATCCTAATTATCTTTAACTGTCAACTTGATACAGAACAAAGTCCTTCAAGAGGAAAGTCTCAATCGAAGAACTGCCTAGATCAGATCAGCCCTCAGCCGTCCATGTCTGGGGGCGGGGGTTGTCAAGTAGTCCTGAATTGTGTGAGAGAGCTTGCTGAGTGTGAGCTAGCATGGGATCCATCTGCAAGCAGCATTCTCCCCGGGTTCTGCTCTACTTCTTTGGTTGTCAAGTGAGTTCCTTGGTCAGAGGTAACGCTGGACGAAACAGCTACCAGGCTTGCCTTCATATTCCTCCTTTGAATTCCTGCCTTGGCTGCCATCAGTGATGAATTGTAACTTGGAAGTATAAGCCACATAACCCTTTCCTCCCCTAAGCTGACCTAAGTCAGGGTATTTTATTTATCACAGCAAAAGAAACAAAACTAGAACACTATGTCATCATATTTTCAAAGGTCTGCTTATCTCCACATTATTGTGAGCTGATCAGTTATAATTATTAGAAAATAAGAACATAATATACTTCAATTAAAAATTATTTCTTGACTATATCATTATATTCCCAGCAATGTACTGGGTCAACTAATGCTATAGATTTGCATTAAGTATTAAATGGAGAATGATATCTATGTACCATATCACAACAAAATTGGTCTGGAAGTAACAATCAGTTGTAGAGCATTTCTCTGGCAGGTATAGACACTGAGTTTAATCTCAGCACTACAAAAACACAAAGCAAAATACATTTCAGTCTCTTACTTGAGCTGAGGCTGTAACTCAGCTGCAGAGTGCTTGTCCAAGATGTAAAAGCCCTGGGTTGGATCTCCAGCAGTACTGGGGAGGGGGTCCCTAATAGATATGTTAAAACATTAATTTTATCTTAAAAATAAACTAATAAAGAAGCCAGAAGTTGTGCCAAAATGGAAACCAGCTATAGCAGCTTCTAGATTTATAGTTGTCAAGCTACCTGGAAGTTGTCTACTTCCTTTGAGTGTTAGCTGTTATAGAAAATATTCTCATTCCCAGTGGGCATATTAGCAACAGAAATTGAGGTCAAAGGACTGGAGGGGCACAGACAGAGTTCATATAAAGTGAAGCCCTGTAGACTAGATTGGATTATTGCCTACATTTAATTTCCCCATCCCTCAGCCACATAAATCTAACAACACAAGGGTAGGTGTGGTATGCTTCCCCCTCCACTGATGTTGACCCACGTAACTTACTCTGGGCAGGATAATATAACACACACAAAGAAAGGATTTAAAGGGTCCTCTTGTCTTTGGCTCAACCTCTGACATCCTGCAATTACCCTGAAGAGAGTCTGTGCCAACCAGCAGCCATCCCTTCAGCCTGGACCCCAGATGAAACATACACAGACAGCCTTACATCCGACAAAAGACTAAAACAGAGCCAAGATGGCACGTCTCATGACACAGAGCTGACCCAGATGACTCCAGACCTGTGTGCAAAAGAAGTCACTCGTGTTAAAATATACTCAGGATTTGGGGGAACTGTAAGCATGATTTGAAGGGATTAATAAATAATTTAAATATCACATGTGTTTGCATCCGTAGGTCCAAGGACTTTATGTAATTATACACAGATATTCTAACCAATTCTGCATTTTATCAGTCATTGATCTATCTACCTCCCAATCTATCATCTATCATCAATCTACCTATGTACCTACTTATCTATTTATCTATATACCCGCTTGTCTGTCTTCCTATCATCTCTCTACCTGTCATCTAGCTATCCATCTACCTACTTATCTATCTACCTACTATGTACCTATCTAGCTGTCTATCTAACCCTACCTGCCTCCAGTGTTGAGTATTGAGCCTAAGATCTGTGTATGCCAAACAGGTGCTCATAGTTTATCTACATCCTCACTCCATCCTTTTTGTGTTTAATTTTGAGACACAGTCTCTGCTAAGGTGTTCAGACTGACTTTGAATTAGCTCTGTAACCTAGGTTGATCTTTGAACTTTTTAACCTGCTTCAGTCTCCAGCTTAGCTAGGGTTATGGACCAATACCACTACGTCCGGTTTAGTTAAAATTTCTAATGGAAGTCTTAAGGAGGTAGTTGAGAATGCTTGCTCTGCAAGCATGAGGACCCAAACCTGAATTAGAATCTCCCAGCAACCATGTGAAAAGTCATGCATGGCTATGCATACCCATTCCCAGTATTGGGAAACAGAGATGGGTGGATCCTGAGAGCTCATTGCATGACCAGCCTAGATAAAATGGAGAGCCTCCAATTCTGTGAGAGATTGTCTCAAAGAAATAGGAAAGGAATCATAGGAGAAGACCCCTGATAACTTGTTCTGGCCTCCAAATGTTCAGAGTATAGGCTCATGCACTTGCACACTCCTGTGTATGAAGCACAATCTCTAATAGAAGCAATGAAGCACGCTGTTGCATGGGTGGGAGTAGCAGAAAGTAGAGAAACAGGCTGTCATTGAAAGCACAGTCTCGTCTGTCAGAGCCTTGTCCATGACACTACCGAGAGCTGGCATGTCCCAACAGCCAATGGCCAGTCATCACTCGAGAATTCTTTTCCTCTTACGAACACTAAACTTCTTTTTCTGTTCACAGCTGAGCACATTCTCATAGACCATTTGACATGAGTCATTTAATGTAAGAGTACCTTAACCTGATACCAGCATAATTTGAAGGGCAAATACAATGATGCTCGTCTTTGGTTGAGCTCCTGAGAAACGCCCAGAAGAACACTTATGTCAAGAACACAGCAGGAACAGACGAAATGTTGTCACAAGGAACACTGTGAGTAGAGGCTTTGTAATAGCTTCCAATGATGCATTAATCAGCACATAGCTTATGTGTAGGATACAAAAGCAGAAAGAAGGACCCGCAACAGATTAGCTGCATTCACACTGGGAGAAATTTGACTTCAGGAAGTAGAACACCACCTGCTGTGTTATTATTGATTTAAACTTGTTTGATTTCATAGTTTCATTAGAATCTAAATTGTTTCGGTATTTGTATTGGGAGGTTCTCATGAAACCCAGGTCAGCCTTGAACTCTCTGTATAGAGTAGAGGATGACCTTGAAATTCTAATCCTCCTACTCCAATTTCACAAGTAATGGTATTATAGGCTTGAGTCTGGCATATGCAATACTGGAGATCGAACCCGAACTTAGAGCTTTTATGCATGTTAGACAATCGCTTAACCAAATGAACTACATCCCTAGCCCTAAAGTTTGTTGTTGTTTTTTTTATAAGGATTTTTCCATAATAATCTAAATTTACCAAACTACAGATGCTAAGTTAAACAACATTGCCCCATTTTAATTAAGGCTTTTAGTTTACATTTGGCTTCCTCAAAGTAGTTGTAATATTAGGTTGGTCAATTTAAATACTGTGGCTCGTTGTTGGATGGGCAAGCAATCTTTACTCCAAAATGTTAAAGCCTACAAAGAAATAAGACATTGTTAAATAAAGCAGCAGTGGTTACTGCAATAGGGGCCTTGTGACCCATACCACAGGATCAAAATGAATTTCCCACACGCACGCCCACAGAACTTGCCCATCATGTACCATTTCAGCCAAATCATCACATGTGTAAATTACCATAAATGGCAAAAGTCTTAAAAGCTGCATGTTTGGTGTTGTAGGCACTGTGCCCCACACAGACAAGAAGCCTGGGCATTGCCTTCCCAACAGCTTTTTTTTTCTTTCTTTTTTTTTTTTTAAGATTTATTTATTTATTATGTATACAACATTCCTTCCATGTATGCTTGCATGCCAGAAGAGGGCACCAGATCTCATTATAGATGGCTGTGAGCCACCATGTGGTTGCTGGGAATTGAACTCAGGACCTCTGGAGGAGCAGTCAGTGCTCTTAACCTCTGAGCCATCTCTCCAGCCCTCCCGACAGCTTTTAAAGGAAACAACTTTAATAAAAGATATACTGAAAGGACTGTATGCTTTCATTTTGATTTTTTAATTAACTTTCTTATGTTAATGGATAAAGTACTTGAGCATCATTGTGGCATATACGTATGTGTCACACACACACATATATCATTATGCCTTGCTTGTGACCATTCACTTCCCACACTGCACTTTCCTACCCTAAGCTGGCTCCATTTCTTCCTCCAGCTAGGCCCCCTCTTCCACAATCTATCACCTTACTTCCTATCTTAGGACTCCTTTTTTTAAAAAGTGTTTTTTATGATTTACTTAACTTTATTTTATGTGCATTGGTGTGAAGGTGTCAGATCCCCTGAAACTGGATCTTCAGACAGTTGTGAGCTGCTATGTGGGTGCTGGGAATTGAACCTGGGTCCTCTGGAAGAGCAGTCAGTGCTCTTAACCACTGAGCCATCTCTCCAGCCCCATGGACTCTTATAACCTAAACAGAAGATCACTGTCTTCACAGGCTTTTGAAAATTTAAAACAAACCTGATAGTTGTGTTAGTCAGACTACTTATTTTTGTACATTGTGGCAATAATGACCTGTATTTTGTAATTTGGTGCTGGAGAATTGTCTGTATTTGTCAATCATGATTTAAATAAACACTGATTGGTCATTAGCCAGGATGTATGGTGGGACAACCAGACAGGAAGTAGAGGCAGAGCAAGGAAAATAGGAGAATTCTGGGAAGCAGGAAGCCCATTGCTCCCACTCCTGCCCAGACCACCGAAGAGGCAGGATGTGACCTGCCCCGCTGAAAAAGGTACTGAGCCATGTGGCTAACATAGATAAGGAAATGGGTTAATATAAGCTACAAGAGCTAATAAGAAGCCTGAGCTAATGGGCCAATCAGTTTATAACCTAATGTAGACTCTCTGCGTGATTTTCTTTGGGACCTAAAGACTGTGGGACCTGGTGGGAGGACAGAAACCAACCAGGCCCTCATGTTACAATAATCTTTTTAAATTTTTAAATTTTGTATCTTTTTAAATCCTTTATTTCTTCCTTGACCACCCCAAACATAGAAACAATGTAAGTTGAGTAATTCCATCCCTTCCCCTCTCCTCTCCCTCCCTCCTGACATCCCCAACACGTCTCTTCACCCTTCTGTCTTTTTGTTGTTGTAACCTGCTGGGTCCATTTAGCGCTGCCTGCTGAAACAGTGACTGATCCTGTTGGCTTGAACTTATGCAGGTCCCATAAGCATCGTGAATTCATGAGTGCAGCCGTCATTGTCACATACAGAAGATGGCGTTTCACAGGACTCCTTCCCATCCTCGGGTCTTACATTCGCTCTCATCTTCCGTGATACGCCCCCCTCCAGCCTTGGGTGAATTGATATAAATGTCCTATTTAGGGCCCAGTGCCCACACACCTTCTGAAGAGTTTCAGCATGAACCGCTGCCCACTGCAGAAGCTCCTCTGGCCAAGGTCGAGAGCAGCACTAACTGGTGAATTGCGGGCACTGCTGTGCTGAGTGGAAAGGTGAAGTTCTCAGATCTGTCTGGCTCTGGCAAGTTTCACATGGTGCTGGGCGCAGGTGGGTCAAGTAGGAGCTGTTGGCATCGGTAGTCTCAGTGTTCTTGGGGTTCTGGCCTACTGGGGAGGGGCAGGTGTTAAGGATTTTTCTGGCAGTTTCCTTGGAACCCTAAACTCCATTGCTACTTCTTGGTCCTGCAGGCTAGGCATATGTGAGAAGCATCTCCTTTGCTGTATTTTTAAAAAGTTATCCAATAAAAAAATCAGGTGGTGGTGGTGCATGCCTTTAATTAACCCAGCACTCAGGACGCAGAGACAGGCAGATCTCTGTGAGTTTAAGTCCAGCCTGTTCCAGGAAAAGAGCAAGTTCCAGGAAAGGCTCCAAAGCTACAGAGAAGTCCTGTCTTGAAAAGCAAACAAACAAATAGATAAAAATTAAAAATTATCAAAGAAGTAAAGTCATCTGGAGTAGTCTATGTAGAAACTCTTCGGGTTTTCTTTCATTAAGCTAAATAACTGTCCTTTTAGGGTATGTCATTGCACTTCCCAATGCAAAATCAGGGATATATCAGCATACACGCCATTTTCATCCATGTAGACTAGTGAATAAAGAACATCTCTCTGTTTTTACCGGTTGCAAACTCTAGGACTATCGCATAAGTAAAAATCACTCCTTAGAAGTTGGAAAGTGATCAGAGTGTATAAGCTAATGTAACGACTTTCATTTGCCTCTTAAAGATACCGCCACAGAGAGAGCACAGGACAACTCAACAGGTCAAGGTGCTTATTGCCAAGTTTGAGGACCTGAGTTCCATCCAAGAATACACATGGTGGAACCAACTCCTACAGTGGTCCTCTAACCTCTACGTGCCTGCAACAGAACACATACATCCTCTGCCCCAGCTCTGGACGATACATGTGTTTTAAAGTTATAAGGGTAGCATTACATGAGAGATTATTTATGACCATGGTTGGCCAAACAGAGTTAGACTGCTGGCCAAAGCCCTTCAGTTCTGGCTCAGAGCTACAAGACGTTTATTATGTTAAGCAGCTGACATGATGAGGTTTTGTAGGCCTGATGTTTTTCTCATTTGCTGTGTTAGGTTGTAAAAGGTCTCATTAATGGTTTGCGTTTTATTGTATTTTCAGAAGATTCTAAGAATGCACAGTTGCTCCATTGTCTTGCTAGACTTGGACTTTGTTCCTTTCCTACAAATTTTCCAGGTCTAGCTTACTCCCGGCCGTAACCATGGGTACATCATTAGTGTCTGTAACTGAAGACCCCAACTTCCTGTCTGTCACTACTTGTGGACTGGGCTAGGATGAAACAAGCTAAAGTAAATCCACGTCTATTTTCACATACAAATCCCTTGTTGCTGTAAACTGTCCCCTTTTGCAGTACCCAAGATCTCAAACACACACCACTGTGCATCTATTACAACCCAGGCTCAATAAGAATCTTCTGTGGGGCTGGAGAGATGGCTTGGTGGTTTAGAGCACTGGTTGCTCTTCCAAAGGACCCGGGTTCAATTCCCAACCCCCACATGGCAACTCACATGTCTGTAACTTCAGTTCCCAAGAATTCAACACCCTCACACAGATATACATGCAGAAAAAACACCAATGTACATAAAATATAAATAAATAAATAAATAATAAAAAGAATCTTCTGTGATAAGATTTGGGTTTTTTTTTTTTAACCCAAATTCCTTGAAGAAACGGAATTGCCAGAACCAACTCGCCAAATTCTACTGAGTCAAGAACAATGAACATACACTCGCACAGGAGGTGAACTTTGGTATCTCTTACCAGGTCCTTGCTGCCAGCATTGTCCTGCTTTCCCTTCCAGAAGCTGCTTCTGGTGCCCAGATCCTGCCACTTTAACTTTTATATGCACGACTCTTGACGAGATGTTCTAAAACCCAACCTTCACTTTTTAAAACTAATTATATTTGTGTGTGTGTGTGTGTGTGTGTGTGTGTGTGTGTGTGTATTTGTATCTGTGTGTGTGCAGGCTAGTATATACAAGTACTGCTTCTCAGGTGCCAACTAGTTAGTCTGGCTGTCTCCACCCTCTATGCTGGTTTTTTTCTTTTAGTGAATATAATCAATGGTGTAGGAGGGTCTTCTATTTGTGTATTGCCCTCATTGGTTAAATAAAGAAAACTGCCTTGGCCTTTTGATAGGACAGCCCTTAGGTGGGCGGAGTAGATAGAACGGAATGCTGTGAGAGAGAAGGCAGTGTGGCAGACGCCATGCTTCTCCAGCACAAGATGGACACTGGTTAGACTCATGCCGGTAAGCCACAACTCAAGTGGCGATACACATTAATGGAGATGGGCTAAAATAATATGTGAGAGTTAGCCAATAAGGGGCTGGACATAATGGTCCAGGCAGTATTTAAATGAATACAGTTTCCATGTAATTATTTCGGGTATAAGCTAGCCAGGCACCGGGCAGCGGGAGCCGGGAGGCCGCTGGGACGAAAAGCTGGCCCGCATGCCTCATTACAACAAATCAATATATGATGTAAGAGGTTTTGCTTCCGTTTTATGTGACACAGAACCCAACTTAAACACACTTTTTTCTTTTTTATTAAGAATTTTTTAATACAATCTTTTCTCATTTTACCTAGTTATCCCTTTCCCATTCCCTCTCCTCCTCCCGCTTCCACCTTGGGGAGTCAACAAAGTCTGACACTTCACTTTCAGGCAAGAACAAGGCCCTCCCCCCATATCTAGGCTGAGCAAGGTATCCCTCCAAAAATAATGTGCTCCAAGATGCCAGTTCAAGCCCTAGGAGTAAATCCTGGTTGCACTGCCAGTGGTTCTACAGACTGTCCAAGCCTCACAACTGTCCCCCACATTCAGTGGACCTAGTTTGGTCCTATGCAGGTTCCCCACTATTAGTCCAGAGTCAGTGAGCTCTCACTAGCTCAGGTCAGCTGTTTCTGTGGGTATCACCATCGTGGCCTTGACCCCGTTGCTCGCATTCCCGCTCCTTCCTTTCTTGAGCTGGTCATAGGTAGCTCAACGCAGTGCTTCTGTAGATCTCTGATCTGCTTCCATCAGCTGCTGGTTGACAGTTCGATGGTGACAATGAAGGTAGGCATCAGTCTGATTATAGGGGAAGCCAGTGTTGGCGTCCTCTCCACTGCTGCTTAAAGTCTCAGTGGGGGTCATCCTTGAGGATTCCTGGGAATTTTCCTAGTGCTATGTTTTTCCATAGCCCTTTAATGGCTCCCAGTGCTTGGATTGTAGGTATGTGTCATCCTACCCATTTTCCTTCCATCTAGAATTCAGAGGGTAAATTCATCCATAAAAGACAAGAAGAGCCGGGCGGTGGTGGCGCACACCTTTAATCCCAGCACTCAGGAGGCAGAGGCAGGCGGATCTCTGTGAGTTCGAGACCAGCCTGGTCTACAGTGTGAGTTCCAGGACAGGCTCCAAAGCCACAGAGAAACCCTGTCTCAAAAAACAAAACAAACAAAAACAAACAAACAAACAAACAAAAGACAAAAAGAAAAGTAGAAGTATCACAGCCATGTATTTAATCCCAGGAGTCTCAGTGAGGACACAGTTCTATCCCTGTAGCAGTCTTGGGCAGCTTCCAGATTCTGAAGCTATCTACTCATCATGTTTTCTCGAGATCCTGTCTGTTCTTACCACCATCCCTGGGTCATTTTAGTTACTTTTCAGACCTCTATGACCTAATTAAGAAGCAAATTATGGGCGAGAGCTTATTTTCCTTTGCAATTTGAGGGGTCAATGCACCGTGGTGGAGGAATGTGACAAGAATAACTCTCGGCTGTAGTGGCTGACACGAGGTTCCTCGTTCACACCCGGGTAGATCAGGACATCAACAGAAGATTGGAAGTGGGACTGGCCTATAATCCTCAAAGCCCATGCCTCAGTGACCCATTTCTGTCAGCTAGGCCCACCTCCTAAAGGCCACAAAAATCTTCCGATCATATGGGAACCAAGTGTTCATACACATGAGCCTGCAGGAGACACCTCACAGTCAATCAATAGCATAGACCCTGCTGAAGAAGGTCTCTTTGCTTATAATCCAAAGGTCTTCATAACTCAGCATGTTTGACATAAGGGGTGAGTAAAATTTATGTATTCCATTGAGCAGCCAGATTTTAAATTAAGATTGCATATTTGTAAAGGCTCTTTGTTTTGGATTATTATAAAAGATAATAATTTGAACTAGACATACCCTGTTGATAGCTGAAATCAAAATGTGATCACCAGCCTGGGCCTAGTGATGGGCTCCTATAATCCCAGCACTTAGGAGGCAGAGACAGGTGGACCTCTGAGTTTTGAGGCCAGTCTGGTCTACAGAGCAAGTTTGAGGAGAGCCAGGGGTAAATAGAAAAACCCTGGCACAAAAACAAATAAACAAACAAACAAATAGATAGATAGATAAACAAACAACAACAAAACGCAGAAATAAACAGCAATGAACTGTGATGGCCAACAATAATCATGCCAAGTATCAGTCAACGTTTACTGTAACCCTATAATAAAAGCTTCAATGAACATGTTTTTATATAGCTTTTACCTAAGTAGATTGCAGGTGAACAAAATCGTGGCTTCTTAAACTTTTTCCACTTTCAGCCCTTTTCTCACCAATAAAGTTTTCACAAGTTTAGATATATAATATGTTATTTTTTTTCACATTGCTGTGTCAAAATACGTACCAAAGGTAGTATAAAGAAGAAAGAGTTTGCTTGTGGTCCCAGCTACTCGGGAAGCTAAGGCAGAGGATCGCTGGAGTCCAGGAGTTCTGGGCTATAGTGTGCTATGCCAATGATGTGTCCACACTAAATGAGGCATCAGTGTGGTTACCCCCCGCCCCTGGGAGCCAGTGACCACCAGGTTGCCTAAGGAGGTGTGAACTGACCCAAGTTGGAAATCATTGTGATCAAGAAGGAAGGGTTCATTTTAGCTCACAGTTAGAGGCAGCATGTCAACACAGAGGGGTGTCATGGAGGGAGGTCGTGTTGCATTTGCAAACAGGGAGCAGGGAGAGGTGAATGGTGGTGGTCACGCTCCTTGTGCCCAGTCACACCCCAGAGACTCTCACAGAGGTGGGAGTATTATTATGCAGATTCCTAAAGTAATTATGAAAATTACAATGTGGTTTAGTTTTAACTAATTTTAAAGTCGTTTTCTAAAAAAATACATTTCAATTGGCTAAGACTTTTTTATTTTATGCGTCTGGGTGTTTGGGCTGTACATATGTATGTGCAACACATGTGTGCTGTGCCCTCAGATGCCAGAGGAGCACATCATCAGATCCCCTGGATCTGGAGTTACAGGGGGCTGGGAGCTGGGATTGAACCTGGGTCCTCTGGAACAACAGTTAGTCATCTTAACTTCTGAGCTATCTCTCCAACACCAATTTTAAAATCTTAGTAAAAGAAAAGGATATCACATATCTGTCCATCACTTCAAGAACCACTATAAAAACAGAAAGTGTAAAGGGACTCCCAAGAACAAGCTGTCCTCTCTCAGTTCTGGTGCTGGGTCCACTGAGTATACAACATGGGACAACTCTCACCTATGCCACACCATACCACAAAGCCAACTCTAGATAAACCCTTCACCTAAAGGTACACGTCAAAACAACAAAACTCCAAACAGAACAAAACAAAAACACACAGGATGCTGGGCATGGTGGCCCACACCTTTATCCCTAGCACTCAGGAGGCAGAGGCAAGTGGATCTCTGAGTTCGAGGCCAGCCTGGCCTACAGAGGGAGTTCCAGGACAGCCAGGTATACACAGAGAAGCCCTGTCTAAAAAACAAGCAAACAAAAAACACATCCATGACCTTTGAGCTCAAAGGAGTGTTAAGGAAAGACTAATGCAAGTACTTGGAAGAAAGCACAAGAATTAGAAGTTCAAGGCCAAGACCCTCTGTGTGTTTGTGTGTGTGTACATGTGTGTGTGTGAGAGAGAACTTTAAAGTTGCACCTCACTAAAATACACACACCAGACAAAATGAGATAAAGCACAATTTAGAAAAGTACCAACATTCAGAATGTTTGAAGAATTCTTACAAACCTAAGAAAAATAAACCTCATATAACTTAATTTTTAAAAATGTCCTCCAACTCTTTTTCATGAGGATTAAAACAATGGCAAAACGGACACAAAAAGGCAG